>CAUZXS010006327.1:87500-199821 GCA_963585895.1 Sepioteuthis lessoniana
AATTAAATTTGTATGTTTATAAAAGAAATATTTAAAACACCCACCATTTTATATTAATATAAGTTCCTTATCAAACAAAATCTCCTGAAAATTACATTTAATGTACGAAGCTCGCTTATTCGTTAATTATTGAGTTATATTTTCCGATGATTAGTTAAAATGTTATAATGTCTGATTCCAAATGTAGCCGGTTCATATCTGCCAAAATTTACTTAAAGACCCACTGAATGAAAAATATGATTGAAATATTTTTCCTTCTTAATAATTGAAAAAACTGTATAACTCTATTTCTTGTTTTGTACAATCCCGAAATATAGAGACATTAAATTTTTTTCTTTGCTTTAAAAGATGTATAATGTGGTATGAGAGCGTTTCTTGAAAGGTAAATCGAAAAGGAATTTGTTCTTGTGCTTAGCCGTTTGAAAGGACAATTCTGATTGGCCAGTTGTACCACAGGAAATGTGTTGTCCATTGCGTCACCCTTAGTAAATCATTCAAAAGCTGTGCTACTAAAATAGCTTTAAGGAACCTCATGGAATTTTAGAAAAAAATATTGTTCTAGTGGTTTTCAATTGTTTTTAGCTGAAGCCGCACTTTGACTTTTAATTAACCTTTGTGATACCAATCATAACAAAAAAACTATCTATTCTGTGCATGTTTTCGCTAATAAAGATGTGAACTACCCGGCTCGAAACTAATTTTTGGCTATTTTTCAACAACTTTCCAGTTAGAATGGTGCCCGACGGACACTCATCATAACCGGGTGACTGGTGAAATTGGAGTACGCCATACTTGTTGATCTATATCCGTCTGAGAATAATAAGGAATGAAAACCCTTCTAATGTTCATTACATGTATTTACTCAAAACCCCCGCCACGTGTGACAAGGTCAATTTTTAAGCCGTGAACAGCTTATTTGAATTTTGATTTTTCCTTCTCCTTGATTGGTTGTCAACCAAAGATGAAAGAACACATTCTGTAATATATTTACCTATAGCTTTGGGAGAAGACACTGTATTTTTATTTTTCTCTTGAGAAATGGTGAAATTCAAACACCCTCGTTTAGGTTATTAACTCGGCTCATCGATTCCATTTCCAACGACAATAATCGTAATACTTTGCACACCTTTAATGACCAATATATTTACTTATGAAGTTATCGCAAAAAACATTCTCTGGCTATGATGACAAAGTGATTTGGAAGTTAAAATGAAAATGATCGTGATCATGTATAATAGATCTGAAGATTCCTAATAGGTTATTATAATAGACATTATAACGACAAATACGTTTAATAGCTCAACGATACCATTAATAACTTTTATCTTCCGTAGCTTGATTTAGTAAGAATGCCAAATATGGTAAATCAAAATGTGAACTTTTTAAAAATAATTGAGCTGATGAAATGATTGGGTGGAAATAAACAAACGGTAGGAAACATCAACAATGGCAGGTTTGATCTGTCACTTGGACTTCAAAGATTTTTTTATTATTTTTGTGAAGTTCACTTGCACTTTACTCTAGTGTGAATGAATGAATTTAAAACATTTTACCCAGAGGTAAGTAGTTACAGCCAAATTTGACATTATTTACTCCAGTAAGAGTTAATTGCCGATCGAAAATATATGTCTGCTTTCAGACAACACACAAATCAATATACCTGTATATTAGCATAAGTATCAGTTGACTTATACACATGTTTTTTCTCCCGTATACACACGTGTCTTATTTGATAAACTGTGTTTATCGTGATATTGTTATTATTTGATTCTTATGCATGACAGTAAGACACTGCTTAGGCATTGTTATATCACATCGTAGAGCAGATTTCGTTCTTTACTGAAGCTATTCCTCAGAGGAAATCTTGATTTAGATTTACTGTGATGAAAACAAGTACAAATAATCGTGATATAATGTCAAGTAGCAAACGCGAAAAAATAGAATTCGACAATACTGAGAGAATAGAAACACAGCCTAAAGAAAAAAAATAGATTATCTTAGTTTGTACAAATTTAGTTTTGTAATGATATTTTTATAATTTCTGACTGAATTTGTGAGAGAAGAAATCATCATTATTCACTAACGAATACTCTCGGGAACATCTTCGTTGTTTTCATAGTCTCAAAATTATGATCGTTGTACATTCCAACTTTCATTATACTCAATAAGCTTTATTCAATACACCTGGTTATACTTAGAGCGTAACTTATGTCAGTTTATTATTCCTAGATAATTCTCCTTTGAGCTGTCACCTGTCTCTTTTCCTGACCAAGAGTATATAACGTTTCTGGCATTGCATGTTACAATGAATAACTCACGACTGATAATTATATGCCCTTAACCAGCGGTTATAATGTATAGGCCATTGTCAATATGAACTGCGAAATGAGAAAAAGCAATTCCTTTCTCACGGATTTAATGAAGAGTTTAGTTCAAAATTCCCTTAATGTAACTGACTACAATAGAATAATACCAGAGGATACAACGACAAAGGTGCTGCGCTTGTAATGTCAACTAATAGTAGAACACTAGTCCTAGTAAATCATTACATGATAATTATCATGTTTTATTTTAATCTGTAAAGGTTTTATGGTATACATGTCATCTGCTTTATTACGATTGATTGTATTATAGCGATTACTATTTACTCAAAGATATCGTATAACACTAAACTGCAAATGATAGTGAAAATTCAGTTATAAAGATCTGAAGAGTGTGGGGTATCCCTTTATTATCATAACTCCCATTTCCACACTGACCTGGATTGGTATTATCTGTTAGGATCTAATCTATGGGTTTGCCCAGTCGGCTGGAGTGTAGATTACACCGACTCCACCTTTGCAGAGGAGTAAGACCCCCCCCACAATGAGTGTCCTGGATATGACACTAAAGAGTCTGATGGTGAGGTCCCAGTAATGCTGAGGCTTTGGGGAATACAGAGCACCTCTTCATTGGCATTGCTCCCAGGTCCACTCTGGCCCGGCGTGGCAGCACCTGATAGGGCCATATCAATGGGTTAAATAGAAGTAACGGCATACTTATGCTAAACTGAATTGTTTGATTAAATTGAATAGCTAGAGATAGAATTGTTTTTCACGATTAAACTGTACTTAGATTTAAACTGCGTGCTATTTCTATACTGAAATGTTTGAAATTGAACTGTTTTTAACATTGAAACTGTACTTACACTAAACTGAATTGTTATATATAACTGTTTGAATAAACTGAATAGTGTGAAATAGAAATGTTTTTGACAATTAAACTGTGTACTCATGGTAAACTGAATAGAACTGATTATTTACATAAAAATGGATTTGGCGTTGAATAACCTACAAAGGTTGATATTCCATAAAAATCCAACCAACCAACCCATCTATGAGTCAAATATATCTTTCTAATAATTATTCCTATTCCATCGGACGATATGCAAAAAACTCAAAAGAAAAACCACACAAGAATGTAAATATAAACGTACAATGCACTCGATTCCCAAACCTCAAGGTAAAAAAATAAACCTAGACGAACTGAGATGCCGTTAAAATCAATCAATCAATCAACCAATAAGGTGACATGCAACAAGTTTTACTACGTTATATGTTACGTTCATCATGCAAAAATTGCCAAGATGACATATATTTTGTTTTGCACGCAGAAAACATGTTAAATAAATATATGATAGAGTTGTGTCATTCTGAAAAGTTTATTTTTGAAATTTTGGTTTTTACATAAACTCACAAAAATCATTGACTTTGACATCAAATATAGAACAATTTCAAGCACGACACAGGAACTACACATTATTATTCACAGGAAAAGAAAGTGAGTAATGCATTAAATTTTCACTTAGATTATATAAAAAATGCTCATGTTGTTTATTTAGTATTGCAACCGACTTGAGCTGTATTTAAAGTTTAATCAACTCAGTATTTGCTCGATTGTTTATCCTTTAGTTAAAAATTGGAATTTTGTTAATGCTGTTTGGAAATAAATGAATGAAATATTGCACGCACACACACACATACACACACATACACACACACATAAATATATACATACACAAGCTCATATATACAGAATATTTTCATGTATTAAATAGGGTAGTAGTAATAGTTGTAGTAGTAGTAGTAGTAGTAGTAGTAGTAGTAGTAGTAGTAGTAGTAGTAGTAGTAGTAGTAGTAGTACTTGACCTTGCTAGGGAATTGAAAAAACTGTGGAACAAGCAGGTGACAAGTATACCAATTGTAATTGGTGCGTTTGGAACAGTAACTAAAGGATTACTAAAGGGACTTGAGGATTTGGAAGTTGGCTGGCGAGTGGAGACCATCCAAACTACTACATTATTGAGAACGGCAAGAATACTGCGAAGAGTCCTGGAGAATTGGGGAAACTTGCTGTCACTCAAACTCCAGGGGAAAACCATCAGCTAACGCTGATGTGAAAAATTCTAATGAGTAAATAATAATAGTAACATAAAGGTGTCAATTATACCAATCGTGATTGGTGCTTTTGGTACATTCACCAAAGTTTTATTAAAGGTACTGTAAGATTTGGAGGTAGGGGGACGAGTGAAGACCATCCAAACTACAACATTTCTGATAACGGCTAGAATACTGAGAACCTCCTGGAGACTTGAAGAGACTTGCTGTCACTCAAACTCCAGTGAAAGACAATCAGCTAAAACTGGTGTGAAAAATTCTCAAGGAGTAAATAATGATAATTTGCTGTCACTCAGACTCCAGAAAAAAAACTATCAGCAAAAACTCAAAAGAGTAAAATAATAGTAAAAGCAAAACTGTATTTGACATTTCTTATTTGACGTGTCGAGTACTAGTTCATCCAAGGCTTAGCAAAGTGAAACTCAGAGTAGAGAGTTTTTATCAAGCATTTATATCTATATTGTTTTACATTTGAAAATATTAAGATATTGCTCTGCCTTTTTTTAAATAGAGAAGTGTGAACATTTTACTTATTAAAACGTTTATATATATATATATATATATATATATATATATATATATATATATATATATATATATATATATATATATATATATTCCAATCTTAATGCGTCAGCCTTGGACGGTTTAAATATATATATATATATATATATATATATATATATATATATATATATATATATATATGCTGGTGTGTGTGTGTAGGTGTGCGTGTGGGTAGATGGATGTTGATAGAATTCCGTAATCTACTGTTATTACGTGGGATTTTATAAGATATATAGTGATAATTATTTCAAGTCTATTATCAATTGATCAGACTTTTCCTTTAAATGCCATCATGATTTCTGTGTTATTTCAGAAGGTATTATTTTAAGGATTTACTAACGGTAGTTTTTTAAATGTTGTGCTGAAAGGTTTATGAGCTATGTCTAACAACTAATTTTTGATGATCGTCCTTTGAAAAGATCGAAACAAATTTGACTAACCGTGTGAGCTTTGTAACATCTCTCTTCATTCTGCTTATAAGCGAGAATTTTTAAGCTTTTAATTATTGAGCGAAAGTTAGCGAGTTATTCGTAATTGATTTGAAACTGTAGAATATATGACAAATATAAGTAAAGGGGAATGTCGAGGATTTAATTAATATGTGCAGTTTAGAGGCCATATGTTAATGCTTAACCTCCAGTTGAAGTTTGTATCCATAGGGTTGACAGATTAATTTCTAATTGTACGATTAATTCATCACGTAGCAAAATTATATTTATAAGAAGGGAAATCCTGTGAGTCTGAATACTTTTGCTTCTGTATTTAGTATCCATGAAATGACGTTGTTTGCATCGTTAATATTTTATTTTATTAATTTGTTGCACATACAAAATAATCAACAGTGTTATCTCTTCCAATAGGTTTTGTATATCCTCTGTATTATTATGCATTCTGGCGCCTTTCAGGTGCACATTTTCATTTGATTTAGGTTTAAGTCTAACTGCCGGGTATCAATTGTTGATTTTATCTAGTTAAAGGAACCTTTAAATGTTAAATATATATTTCTAGAAAAGAATGAAAGAAGAAACAGATTCGCTGAACAAAATCAATATCAGAATGATAAATGTTAACGTAGAAAGCTATCCATAATACTTAGTTGAATATTTGCAGTATCATAACCACACACACACACACACACACACACATATATATATATATAGAGAGAGAGAGAGAGAAAGAGAGAGAGAGAAAGAGAAAGAGAGACTGAGTGAGAGAGAGAGAGAGGAGAGAACACATTATATAGAGAGTATTATTTGAAATAGTAATTCAAACCCCAGTGAGTTCTTGGGTATTTTATAAATTATATGGATGCACAATATATTTCAAGCAGATTAAAATCAGAAAATTGCATATAATAATCATTAAAGATAAGGAATGTGTTTAGAAACATATAACAACATACCTGTTTATTTTTTAGATCTTTCCAACATATAATTCGAAATGCTTTGGAATAGGTTTCCTTTTTATGAGATTTTTCATTGTTTGACCTTTGCGTATTGCCTCGAGTGTGTTTATTGGGAATACAAAGACTGAATCATAATAATAATATAACATTTTATTGCACCATCCTATTCCTAAAAAGTCATATTTTTTAAATCTGATGGAACTGATTAAACAAACCAAATAATACTCAAATTCACACACGTAAGATATCGAGTTTTCTCAGTGAGAACTCTGTCTGAAAGTTATATCAAGGTAGAAATGTATATATTATATGCATTTGATTCAATTTTGCGTTTTTGTATATATGATCATTCAAAAATCTAAAGATTTAGATTTTAAAGAAAAAGGAAAACCTCTGTCTCATTTCATTTTTCATATTAATTGGATAGTTCACAACATTTGCAAAATGAATTATTTATAAATAATTATATCACAAAGAATCATTTCCAACAAATAACAATGACCTCGTATTCCATATTTTATACAAATAATATCTTTACAAAATATCAAAAGATGTAGTTGGCTGAACCAACGATATCTTTAGAACAGTTCACATTTTCTAGTTGTTAATTCTAGATTAGCATTAGTAAATACCATGTAATCATTGGTACAATTACCGTCATCATCATCTGTAATTGGCAGGTTTATCTTGCAGTCTAAAAATATATCACTTTACGTCTAATCAACTGTTACCTTTTCATATGAAGGAATTTCTGGGATGCTCGGACCTACAAAATAAAAAGATGTTATTTAATGAACACTACTACGTATTTCAGCCATTTTTTCTCTTAATTTACTAATTCTGATAATACGTTGGTAAGAGAATCGTAATAGAAATATTTTTTCGGCAAAATTTTTTACTTTAACGTATATATGTGGCTTTCAGAATATACAAAATATTGAAGAAAATTTAATTTCTCAAAATTTGCTATAACTCTTCAATACATAAAACAATGTGACATCATTTGTCAGTTTTTATGTTCTTATGAGTAAAAAGACTTTTCAATGATGTATCATACTAGCAATCAATCGATCAATCAATCAACAAATCTATCTATATATATATATATATATATATATATATATATATATATATATATATCCATGAGAGCTGTTCAAAAATTTTAAGCCTCATCCAGAAAGAATCGGAGAAACAAGAAAGGTTTACATTATTTTCAATATACTGTCCCTTCATATCAATGTGCTTGGTCCACAAAGCTCAAGCATTGCAATCCCATTAGCAACCACTTTCACAGCATATTTGGCATCATCATTGATTTCAAAATGGCGACCATGTCTGCGGGACAGAGTTCAGAAAGAGGGCATATATCAGACGGAGCTAAGTCAGCTGAGAAGGCGAATAGTGTATCACAAAACCGAAGCTATCACCGTGCCAACAGACTAGGTCTACTAGAACTTCTTTGAGGGTAGAAAACCAGAGTTTTTCTAATGTTTGATTTGATTGTTTGATTCAGGTTCGAAGTGGTGAAACCAAGTTTTATATTGTTTTACTAATTTGCAGGGTTAGTTTGGAGGCGAGTCAAAAATGTTCTGGAAATGTCAACACTTCAACTGTAATGTAATGGCCAAGGGATTTCGGTTCATGCCTTTGAGTTTATTTAGGCTGAGAACCTTTCGGCTCGGCACATGGGTTAGTTAGGTGCAAACCATGATGCAGGTGTTAACGCGGGCGCGCGCGGGCGGACGTGGGTGTCACTCAGAGATGTTACAATAGTCCGAGACGAAACGAGTGCGAGTGACGTCACGCACCGGAAGCAAGTGACGTCACGCACTGGAGAATTGAAAGAAAGAGAGTTGAATACTAGACGCCAAACAAGGAGGATCGACTTTTGGAGCTCGCAGACGCGAGGTGAACTTGCGCCCGATAGGGGCCGCTCGAGAATGGGGCCAAATGAATAAGACAGCATAGAAGATTGTGTCTCTCCTCCTTATCTCGAAACCTTGGACTCAAAGTTAATAAAAAGATTTCGTACCTGAACTAGAAGTCGTTACGTGTTTTCGAATTTCCAGATTCCTATGTTCTTTATATGTTGTATCGTTATGAACATTATATGTCTATTTCGCACATGGCGTTGATTGTGGCTATGGAACACAACTAGTGTTCTGGCGTCAGCATTTTCGGGACCTATATTACGGACAGATTGTTCATATCGAAGATCTCAATTAAAGCAATGAGGGCTGAGTCAGAACTAATGTCTATTAAATAAGCTATTTGCTTGATAAGATGGTATTTACCATCCAAAACAATATGGTGAATAGCATTGACTTGTTCCAAAGTGGTTGAAATTTTGAACGATCTGACTGAGGATAATTTTCTTTTTCCCTGTCTCACTTGAATTCCGTCGCCCACCTCTTTACAGTTACATAAGAAAGAGCGTCGTCAGCAAGTATCTATACGATGTTTTCATGGATTTCTTGGGGTGTTATACATTTCTTTGGAAGACGCTTGCTAGATTTGTCTCTACTGCTATGACCCAGAGACCAAGAGACAGTGTTCCCAGTGTAAACATGCAGGATCTTCCAGACCTATGAAGGCCAGAATGAGCAGATCCACCTGCAAACTTTTGAGGTTCTTTTTTTTATTTTTGACTGCACTGGCATGATCTACATGCACTGGGTTCCCACTGGACAGACTGTCAACAAGGAATACTATGTTGAGGTTTTAAGGGAGTTCAGGAAGAGATTTCATCGGAAGAGGCCAGCACTCTTCAAATCGGTTCAGTCTGCAACTCCATCCTTGTCACAAATGATTTGACCAAGATGGGCATCAAGACAGTTCCTCACCGTCCCTATAGTCCAGACCTTGCTCCTTGTGACTTTTGGTTATTCCGTAAACTTAGAGGCTGTCGTTATGAGACAATTGAGGAGATGAAAGAGGCTGTGACGAAGGTCATTGATACGCTCACACAAGAGGACTTCCATGGAGCCTTTCAGAAGTTATTGGAACGGTACAACAAGTACATTGCAGCTGCAGGAGATTCCTTCGAAGGGAACTAGAGTTTGATGTGTGTACTATTAATAAAAGTGCCCATACGAAAAAAGTCTTGAAACTTATTTAATGATCCTCGTATATATATATATATATATATATATATATTGGATAATTTTCTGAAAAAAACATACGAATAAAATGAGAAAAGACCAGCAAGAAAAAGTGAATCCCTTTTTATGGTCTCCAATTTATGTTAAAAGCGCCTATTATAATAGGCCCTGACCTTACTCAAGGATAGAAATTTAAAAAATGAAATTGAACGTTCTTTTCATTTTTAATGAATCCTTATTCGGCTGAAGTAAAACGAGATGTATTAAAATCATCCCCCAACTTGTACAGATTAAGCTCTTCAAACTAGATAAACTTAAAACGACTGTTTTATTAATACTCTAAGTTTAATAAATTTTAATAATTTCTTCTAACTTAGTATATGAAACAATTAATGTCTGAACTGTGTACACCGTTTTATAAACCTCGTCACCATATCTACAACGCGAATTAAAACAGCCATTTTTAGGAATGGTGCCATTTCTGAGATCTTTAATGAACTTTCCAAACTGACTATATTCTAATTTTTTTGCCAACAATTACTAACATCAGTATATTAAGCAACATTAAGTCAAGTGGCTAATCAACTCCAAATTAGCATAGTCATCTCGTTCAATTGCATTTATCAGTTTAATGGCGCGGCTATAATGTGCAGGATTTTCAGATGATACAGGGATAATTTGCTGCCCACTGTTTTGTGATTATGATTTTCTTATTTTTATCTTTTTTGCGATCGCTATTAAAGATGTCAAAGAGATTCTTTTAGGATTCTCAAAATTGCTATACTATTTACTTAGTAAAACCGAGAGACCATTTAACCATTACAAATGAAGCCTAATAATCTATTCTTAATAAAAGTTATAGTTCTACCGGTAACCCATTTGCCTTGGTTGAGACGGGGATACGCGACAAGTATACTCGAGTTGAGGGTAGGTTTCCGAGCCGTTACAAATTTCAAGTTCTCAGCACTGGTTACTGGTCAAATTTCTATTCTCTCAACGCAGTTGACCCTCAGCCACCGCCTTCTAGCACCTAACAGATAAGGGTTTGGAACTTGCTGCAAGTGCAGATTTAAAAGTACGGTCAGGATAAAACATAGGTGCTAGGGCTTGACATGACCAGCCGATTGTTCGGATCGGACCTATCCAACCGCCTGTCAGACTAGGTAAGGGCCAAAGTGGTGTGTTGCAATACACTGTCGCCGGATCAATGACTGCTCAACCTCCAAGATCCCGTCCTTGTGCCTTACGGGTCGCCACCCACGGCCAACAGGTGGCCTTATTGGTTGGAGTGTCTCACTCCTCTGCAGAGGTGCAGTCGGCGTATTCTACAGCCCCAGCCGATAGAACGTCGTTCATTGTACGTTCATATTTTATCGAATCATTTCTTGTCTTAATAAAAATAATAATAATAAATAGCTCTTTAATCAATTTCTATATTTTTCAAAATCATAGATTAAGTTTCCACAAATATATTTAATAAGCAGAGATTATATTTGACACAATATTACAATTATGGAAAATTTGTGGAGGATCGAATTCACTGTGCAAGATTTGCAAGAATAACTATCTGATAAACAGACTGCGATGAAGTTCCACAAAATCAACTTACAATAACACATTTATGAAATAAGGCTCAGTGTATCAAGAAGTAAGAATCGAAGACACTACTAGTTACTGATCTGCAAGACCAAGTACAGGACCATAAGACACAAAGTGAGTGATGGTCTAATGCTATATCACAAAAGACATTGTAAAGCATATACACACACACACACATACATACACACACGCACACGCACGCACAAACACACACATACTCAAACACATTAGAGTAGTTCGAAAGTTCCATGCCTCTTCAACATTCAATATTTGTTGCACAAAAATTACGATAGACATCTGAATTGTTTTATGTAATAGTTTTATTAGAAATCGACGTGTGTTGCCCATATCTAACAGATATCTAACACAATTGTGTTCTGATACGGTTCTTTTTTCTATGCGAGACTTTGACCTTTTGAATGAAGTTCGTATATTACACCTTAAAACACCGTCACTAAAATATTCTATTACAAAGAGATATACTAGGTGCATACGATAAGTTCTCAGACTTTTTTGTATGGGCATTTAAAATTGTCGTAGACTCTTGAAAATTCAGTATGTTATTGCTATACATCTTATGAGATGACAGACCAATTTGTATGATTTCAGGTTAAAATGAACAGCTACAGCATGAATTGGAATACACCGTACTAAACCCTGATTCTCACAGCTGGTGAATTAAAAAAATGTAATCTGGCATTTTAGAAGAATGATATGCTATTAAATTCTGTTTTTAAACTTGGAAAAAATGCCACAGAAACGTATGGAATGCTTCAAACTGCTTTTGGAGCATCTTGTATGAATTTTGGAGCATCTTGTATGAAGAGATTCCGTCGGAATAGGCCAGTACTCTTCAAATCGGGTCAGTGGCATTTTCACCAGGACAATGCACCAGTCCACAACTCCGTCCTTGTCACAGACTATTTGACCAAGATGGGCATCAAGACAGTTCCTCAGCCTCCCTATAGTCCAGACCTTGTTCCCTGCGACATTTGGTTATTCCCTAAGATCAGAGGCTATCGTTATGAGACAATTGAGTAGATGAAAGAGGCTGTGACGAAGGTCATGGACACGCTCACACAAGAGGACTTCCATGGGGCCTTCCAGAAGTTGTTGGAAAGATACAATAAGTGAATCGCAGCTGCAGGAGATTACTTTGAAGGGGGGCTAGAGTTTCATGTGTGTACTATCAATAAAAGTGCCCATACGAAAAATGTCTGGAAACTTATCGTATGCACTTTGTATATAATTTTTTTTAACATACCACTTAATGAAAGAAGAGCATTGTCACCGGGGCTTAGATGACGCTACCTGTATCCCCTCCAACAAAAAGACTGTTCTGGATATGACACTAAACTGCATCTGATGTTGAAACTCCACTTCTAAAGAATGAGTATTGTGGAGTAATCCTTAATTTCCATGATACCTTGGCCCATTCTGATTTTGACGGGGAGTACTTGTTAGGATCCTATCTATCGATTCAAAAGGGCTGTTTAAGATTGGTTGTATTCGGCAGGAATACGATGCAAAAAATCTTTCAATTCTTTGTACTAAGAATACTTACTTGAATCTATAATTTTTATTAAGGATCGTTGTTAATAACTCAAAACAACATAAACGTGTGCAAACAAATGATTATTAAATAGAGATAAGTATTTGAAATCATATAATTGTATATAAATTATCAGTATTAGACAGGAATAATTGACACCACTCATGTGTGTGCAAATTATTTCTATTAGATTTGAATACTTGATATCATATATTGGGTGCGATGGGTAAACCGTCGTGTAAATTACCTAAAAGCAAAAGCAACTTTGTCTTCTCTTCTCATTAGATATATTTATCAAACCTTCATGAAAATACCTTGAAATTCAATAGATTAAATTCATTTAAAGAACTAGTCGTAGAGTTAACCTAGACGATTTCAGAATCTCATGCAAGCCTTTCTGACGGTCTCCTTGTTTAAATTAGAAAATACTGTCGTTATTCCAACTTTCAATTCAACGTTGCCCTTGCATCGGGTTTTGTTGATCTATCGCTCAAGCACGCCTCACAAATAACGACCAAATAAATTGCAATTTGGGAAGATAAGTGACCAAATGTTAAGGGTAATGTAGTTGCAGAAATTCTCTCACAACTAAAATGAGGTTCTCTTTCTTGTGTATCATGGCATAGTGTCCAGCTATCAGACGGATTGTATCCCTGCAGCCATTATCACATAACCAGTATCACTACCAGTTCCAGGCGCTTCATGTAAAGCCTCAGTGTTGAGTGTGAGGCCATGTGGAAAGATAAAAATAGTTATAACGTCACCATTGCAAGAGACGACCACAAACATCATGAAGTGGACTGCGTGTTTGCTTTTCATTAATAAGAATCTGAATCTGTCCTAAGGTTGATACACAACAACTCTGAAATCTTTGTATTGGATTTTCCGGCGGGAATATCAACAGTAAATTTCCGTTTGGAGGGAAATTAGTCATAGTACTGCTTTCCTCACAGAGAGGGCCCAATTGAATTTAGTTGGCCGCACGCTAGATAAATCCTTTAAAAAAAGTGCACGCGAGAAATTGACAATTTAAAATAGTGACAATATACACATCTCAGCCTATAATTGTGGAAAAAAAACTGCAAAAACAATTAGACAAAAAATCAAATATAAACCTACGATATTATTTGTCTGAATTCCTTAGACGAAAGTTGATTATTATCATCATTCAGGAAGATAATAATCCGCAAAACCTGAATAATAAACCTGAGTCCGCAAAACCTGAATTCTAAACCTACGATGTACACCATTTCCGAACTTGTAGGCATAAAATCACCTAAGATAGTTTGACATACCGTTAAAATCAACCAACCATCAATTAATCAATTCTAGAACTACTGCTTCTGATTGCGTGGAAGTTGCATATTTTTCTTTTTATTCTTCTGCTACCAAATAGAAATGTTAGGGTGCTAGTAGTAAATACGAAATATTGCCCACTGAAATAGATATTTTTCGAATGTCATTAAAAAAGCTGACTGTATGCGAAATAGGTCATTTAATTTTGTTACTAATATTACACTGGATATTCAATCAAATGACACTAATATCGATCCTAATTGATACATATAGTTTGTGGAATAAAAAAAAAGAAGTAAAATTTCCTCCGCTGTTTACTTCTAGGATTTTAATTTCCAGCGCCATTTCCTACCAATCACATGACATTCGATTTATTCATTAGAAAAATCAACAAGCAAAAATAAAGAGGAAGAAAGGACAGTAGCCCATGAGAATATTCAAGAGACATTTTTAAAAATCAATTGGACAAATGCAAATAATACTATCAACGATTTTCTAGGCAAAAATCCGATCTTATATCATTAAATCTAAATTTTGTTTTTGTTAATTCGTTTGTAAGAAATTCAGAAAGTTATTTAATCCACACTCTTTATCAAAATCATATCTCTTAATGCAATGAACTGATCAAATCAATTGATCAAGATCAACGATAATGTTTCCATTTCCTATGAAGACATTAAGAAAAATACAGCATGAAAGATTGGATTAAATGCCGGAAATGCTCTATCGATCATTACAGTATTATTTGAAATCCAGTGCAAGGTTCCAGTCACTCGGTGGAGATACACCAGGGTTTATTTTTAGGGTTGTTTCTCACTGCTAACCTAGAAATCAGTGGGACAGAGCTTAAGGAATCTAGTCCCTGTTTTTATTAATATTATTATGAATATTGAGAATTTGAATTAGCTTTCCGAGAAAGTATAATTTATTCTATCATTCTCCATATAGTTGTTCAAGAGATAAAATTAGATCATGCATTCCTCAAAGGTAATAGTGCAATGTGAACTTAAAAACACTGAAGTAGTTCAAACTGGGCTTATCATTTCGTGCTGGCGGCACGATATGATGATGAATAGTCAGATCACCTGGACTTTTTCCTTATGGAAGGATATAAATTACAGAAAGACACAAATCTAGACCTCACCCTTGGGTAGGATATTGAATATGCTATCCTCTGAAAAGTGGTAAGACAACCCTAAAAAGTGTTGTTTTGAATATGACATAAACTACATTTGATAATAAGGCTCCCTTCATTGCCACTTACTCCCAGGTCACCTCGGACCCAGGGTTGAAGTACCTGTTAGGATCCCATCTATGGATCAAATAGAATAGTTTAAACATCGTTTCTATTTGGAATACTTGATATCATATAACTATATCTAAAGTATTTTCTTTCGTTTCTTTGTTTAATGGCATATCAACATTTGTGGGTTATTCAGTACCAAAGAAACCATTGTTGAAGTACACCAGTCATACTATTTAACTCATAACTGCGGAAGTAAAGTATCTTTATTAAGAATAATTCCTTGAAACTGTGATTGTTTATCAAATATTATTATAAACTTTCACAAAACCATAAAACTGTGTACAAATGAATATCTATTAATAAACAGAACTATTTACTCAAAACCATATGATTATTAGAATTGGATAAAATACTTGAAACCATATATTTTTGAATTGTATAAGAAAAGTTGATAGAGAGCACTTAAGAAACAACTGCTCAACAATGTAATACCAAAGTACGCTGAACACAATTTACCTAGATACACAAAATGGACTGATATGGATTGAAATGATGTTAAAAATCAAACAATCATTTCCTCAAATGACTGCCATAGAGCTGGGATATACAGGATGTTTCACAAAAGATTTACATTCATAAAAGTTTCATGTTTCAATAAAGTTATGCGATAATTCTGTACTCAAATTTGACATTATTTAGCATTTGAAAAAGTTGCATTATGCAGTGACCTTATTCCAGCATCCATTCTTTTGTGGTGCGTCGGTAATATTTTTTTTCAAGGACAAAATTTGTAAAAATATATTTCGTGTATAACATTTATAAAAATGAGTAAATTTAATTCATACTTGCCTTCAAGTTGACAATGAGTTTGGTAATTGTTTTTGATACTTTGAGAGTCATGGTTAATAGAGGTCAGTTGGGTCATTTTTTTCATTAAAATGTGCAACATTTTTCTCTTGTTTTCATAGACTTTAATTTAATTTCTGTCGAGGAAAACATGGAGAGGAAACCAACTGACTCTCCGATAAGGAAAAACTTTTGGGCCATGAAAAGATCAATTACTAATGATTTCCTTGACAAAAAGTGTAACCGTAAACAATGCTTCCTATTGCCAACTCCTGAAACGAAATTCAGTTTTTTACTGAACGATCCTCGCAAATTTCAATGTAAAATGAGAACACTTGGAGAATATCGAAGTTGAGATTACATTAGAAAATATAATTATTCATGTGCAATACACAAACACATCAAGATGTAGAGTTTTTTTTACATTTAAATAACATTTCCTTAAGCGATGCAAAATATTCGAATTAATAATCATATTGATGAATTCGGATAAGCAAAAGATACCATTACAAAAATCAGACGAAACTTGTCAAAATTATTATCTCGGAGGAATAGAGAGGCTTCACGCTTATTGACAAATTAAGAATGAACGACGATTATTTCACGCTGTTACTATAAATACAGTCCATGCAGATCTGGATTCACAAGGCTCTAAACCAGCGCTTGTGAGAGTGGTCTTGGGGGAGGATAATATTTTTTGCATGAAATAAATCATAGTGGCCAACAGAAGGTAAATCTACTTGTTTAAATGTATATATCAACTTAAATATCCTGGCTAAATTTGGTTTATACAGGTCTAATTTGAGCAGACCTAACTGTATTTTGCACATTTTTCTCTCTTGGGCAATCAGAAGAATGTGTTTTCGATAACGTCTTGTTGATAAAAAAACAAATTAAGAAATTATAAGAAGACTTAAAAGCTTGATTCAAGGGTTTGCTAAAAAAGGGAATTTTTAAATTTGATGTTGAAGTCTAAAGTACAAATTTAGACATCTTTTTAAAAGAAGAATTTAACACAGTGACTTTCAATCTTAAAGCAAATAATTAATATTACTGAATGGACGAAGAAAATGTTGCAAAATATCTCAAACTTTTCTTATATCCAGAGCCAATTTTACTAACTTTTCCAAACTCGTATATGGTATAGTTTGGGGTTAGCTTTATGCATTATTTACGAAGTAAACAGAGAATAACTTTAATCATAGAACTTAGTGAAATGTGGCTCAAACGCACAAACCTATAACCTAACATTTGTGATTCCCTATGTCCCCATAAAAAATATTCCTGTAAATAAAAATAATTCAAGATTTAAAAGATCATTTGTATTTAGTGATTCTTTTCTTATGTAACTTTTATTAAATACTGGTAAATGAATTACATTTTGTAATTTGATATTCAGTTAATGTATTTTTGGGTGAATGGAAATTAAATTTGGTTCCCAGGAGTGAATCCAGTAAGAAATGGAGAAACCCTGCTTGAAAGAATTCAGATTACATTTTTTTTTACAATCAATCACGATGTTCTTTTCAATTTTGTTTTTTCTTGTGCAATTTTGTTTTTTCTTTTATATGACAATAGCCCTATTTAGTTCTAAAAAAATACATGAATTTCAATTCTCTATTTTGAATGGAATATATTTCATATATAAATGATTTTTCAATCAACAAATTTTCGACTCCTGTTAATTAACGTTGTTATTTCGCACAAATGTGGCAACCATAAAATATATTGATTATCACAATTTTAACATTGATTCTATTGTTGCCATAACAGGGGCAATATTTTTTCTACCGCCCCTTCTAATGACATATTACTTACTAACATTTGCTGAACAGGCAATTACAAATTAGAACTTAAATGGTGGTCATTCTTTTCAATGTCGTCCTGTCGTAAGACAAATATACAATTCAAGTTTACATATTACATCATGCTAATAACTTTAGGAAAGTCATGAATCCATCTCTTCTCCCTGCTCTATGGGTAAATAGTAGGGCAGACCGAGGTATTTAGCATTGGAATGGAACCTGTCTAGAAGAAGGAAAAGTCTGAATATAAACTAGTTTTACTCCGCTAAAAAATTTACCTAGTGTCACATCCTGTCCGGGGTGGGTGGATAAATACATACTTTACCGCAAAACGATAGCAATCATTATCATTTATGTCAGTTCCTATGCGAATAACGTGGTAATTTTTTGAGCCAACATGAATATTTACTTTTTTTTTCTTTTTTTTTTGCTTGTCACTGTGTGCTTAGTGTAGCATCTGCAATGCTATTAAATGTTTCTCAGATGGATAGTAAATCTAAAATATATTTCAGTGTAGTCTTGCGATAGTTTTCTCTTTTTTCGATTTTTCTTAAATGTTCTTTTTTATTTTTGTTTTATTGGGTTTTTTAACCTCACTCCTTACATTTCTTCTTTTCTATTACCATTTTTGGACACTCGATTCTTTTCATTGTTTTTTTTTTTTCGTTCACCAGCAAGATACACATTTTCATTTGTCTCTTCTAACTCTTCTTTTACTTTTTACTTTCTCTTCCTTTCTATATTCATACAGGGTTCCCGAGCCTGATTTGAAAAGGTAAATACATCAAAAAAATTAACCACAGGATAGTACATTCTATAATGATACATCGGTAAAAATGCATGTTTATCGGTTGCTGCAGTAGCCGGTACAGTAATTTTTATTAAGTCGCCTTTTTATACAAAGCGACGATTTTTATTAATTCTATCCTATAATAAATTTTTTAAGCATCAATAAACTATGTCATCTTGTATTGCACCAAATCACGAAAATCGCTCTGAAAAATGAGAAGTACAAAAGTCTAGAAATTTTGTAATTTTGCCGATTTTGATTTTGATAAAGTTTTCTTAGCAAAATAGCAATATGTGATGAAAAATCCCCTACATCTTTTATGAAAGTTAATAATATCGTCATAATATTTCCGTCATTGGTAAAAAGAAATTTTGCAGAAAATACTGATATGGAACTTATTGGAGATGTACTTATCATAAGACATATCATTGAAGGAAATAAAATTAGCTGAGTTCAAATCCCGGAAATTGCTGTCTGGGTTTCATTTCACTCTAATACCTTTGGGAAAGGCATGAATCCATCTTTTTCCTTCCCCACCCGGCTGTGGGTTAATATTAGGCCAGATTAGATTATTTTTCTGTGGCACCCTAATCAGTCTAGGAGAAGGAAAAGTGTATTTTAACTAGCTTTTTCGCACCTAAAAGCTGACCTTGTGTCCCATCTGGCCCTTTATGAAGGGAATGGATAAATATCTATTGGAATTAAATTATTTGTTTCTTCTGCATAGAATCGGAGCTATCTATGTTTGAATAGTTCTTTCCAATGAATGACAAGAGTGATGTACAAATATGCATAAAAAACCTTTCATGAATATAATCCAGATTATAAAAATCAATTAAAAACCTGCTGGCTATCTTATTTCTATAAGTGATTTACAACTTATTCATGAAACAAATACTTTATTAGAAAGCATTTTAGAAAGAAATCCGTCAAGCCACCTTTATTTGATTTCATGAAATCTCAACAAATTCATACTTTAAACAGGATATTTAGATAATTGAATCTTATAAAACAAGAAAAAGATAATTATTTACGTTATACTTCTGAAACGTAATATAATATCCTAATGAAACCAGTACCAGTTAGAAAATTCATCACTATAAAATATATTAATATTATTGGAACATACATTAAAAGAAAAATATCATTGCAGTGTAAAATTAGTAATCATATTTTTTCCGCAAGGAATTTAAATTTTAAAAATGATATCGCTTAGTTGTATTACTGTATTTTTTTCGACGATTCCATCTAATATTCTTCTTCAGAATTTTTGTAAGTATTTACCATAATATTAACACATTATGCAGATACACATTTTTCTTAGCGGCAATCACAAGTTTATGCATGCATTATCATCTTAATATTCTTTTAATTTTATCAAGTATTCCTTCCCGCGTGAAAACAGGTAACATTCCAACATGTCATTTAATTCTATACTTATTTCTAAATTTTTCTACTTTCTTATTTTTAACTAATAACACTTAATTACAATAGAGGCACAATTAAATCTGTCTAAACACTCAAATTGTCCTAGAATTTGGTTGCTATTGCATTTTCATTTGTCTTTTCTCTCTTTTTTCTTCTTGTTCTATTCGATTTCTCATATCTTTATTGTCATATTAATACAGTTCATACATATTTGTATCCATTTTCTTTTTTTTATATTTCAATCTGCACTCTGTGCTTGATTTATTTCAATTCTCTTTATATTTCCAATCTTCTTTCTCGTGATATACAAGATCAATCTTTTTTTTCTAATTAATATATTTTATTAATTATTTAAACTTATCTTTTTCAATCTCGAAAAATCGCATGACCTTCAATAATCATTTTACACATCTATGCATTTATATGTTTATTGCATTGCTTGTCTTTATTCCATTTATGATATACACCATTTTAAAGATATATATATATATATATATATATATATATATATATATATATATATATATATATATATATATTACTTTTATTATCATTCACCTGATATTTTTGTCCGTATGTCTATTATCGTTGGACTCAAATATGGCTATAGCGATTATTTTCAAATTTTCTGTGGTTATTAATAGGACCACACAGCATGCAATTCTTTATAAGTTATCAACATTTGTAAAAATTCTAAGTATTTTAGAACGTGATTCGATGTACAAAGTAAGTATTATACAAAAATGGACCCTTGTTTGTGTCCATCAAGTTATCACAACCAAATGTTATTCTGAACTATGTATCAGTTAAGCAACTTATGAACGCACGTCTTTCTATCTCTCTATCTGCAACTTTGGTCTCACATTGGCAGTAGTCGGTCAAACACTCATAAGTGACTTTTTTTAATAGTCGATGTAACTCTCGTGTGACCAGAAACCAGTTTACTGAACGCAATAACCTTGAAATCGATGGTTGTCTTTCTTTCTCACATGCCAATTCAGATGAGCCTTTTGATCCTGATGAGTTTAAAACTTCGATGTTTGTTAAATATCTCAAGTTCCGATAGAGAATGTTACACAGGTAATGTAAATGTAAGTGGTAAAAGAAACAAAGGTGACCCTCGTATCTGACCCATGATCCGGATCCATGAAGAGAGGCAAAAACACGATGTCTTTGTGAAATCTTATGATTGGATTGACTTGTTCGTTGATACTCACTTGGCACTGCTAGTCATTCACCTGGTGACTGATTGTTGATTATCCACTTCCACTATGACTAAATATAGAAGATAGATAGATAGATAGATTATTAAAATTTTATGCTAAACGTGTTTTTAATCCGTAAAATCTTTACTATATCCTAGGCACAAAAATACAGAGCGATGTCACAATATTTTTCACGTATACTTAAGGTTAATAATAAAACAGGGTAAAACTCATGACTAAGAGTTTCACGTTGTCAATTCTCTTATGAGTTATATTTAACACGTTTAAATTTTGTTCGAGACTATTGAATAAATATTTAGGCTTTTTTAAAAGTGTGAATATTATCTGGTTACAATACCAAGACACCTGAAACTAGGTTCATGAATTTTTTATCCTATTTTATTATTATCATATTCTATACGTAAAAAAAACTATGTACACATACACACAAACACACATACCAACCACATCCATATATATATATATATATATATATATATATATATATATATATATATATATATATACTGAACTTAAGGTACACAAGCACAAGTATTCTAAGTTATACACAGTAGACAATATTTATTGTCATGTTATGAAGAAAATTCCCAGAGAGAAATGATGCAACAGTCCAAAGTAACAGAAAATTGCTTTACATTAGTGTTTTTGTAAGAGTGTCTACATTAAATCTGGTGCATACACCATCAAATTTCATCACATTTGACCCATTACTTTTGTTTCCTTTTGGCCCGCACACCAAATCAGGCACAGTGTGTTCATTAGGTTTCGATCTTTCGTACGTTTTTGTTATTTTTTATAGCGAGACATTTAAACACATTCACAGAGACATTGATTTCCCTCGAGGAAGCAACGTCAAAGTAACAAGCAGATACTAGTAACATAAAAGCTAACAAAATACCTGCAAGTAGCAGACGTAGCAATGCGGTCGAACTATCTTGGGCGGACTTGCTTAAACATAAATACAAAAAAATGGAAATAAAGATAAGAAAAAAAAGACTAGATAAATTGGGGAAGGACACCACTAGTGGTGTGTAAAATCGATATCCAAGAGACACAGCGTATAAAATCTACTCAAGAGAATGTGTTACTCTGTAATATTGATCCTAAAATACATTGGTAATTCAATATCAATCATTTTGAGCTAGTGTCTTCTTCTTCTTCTTCTTCTTCTTCTTCTTCTTTACCGTTTTTCTCTTGTTATTTGTTCTCTTTTTCTTCTTTTTTAACCAATTGTTCTCTATAACTCATTTTTCTTTTCAATGTTTTTTCTTTTATTTAATACTTACTTTTTCTTGAAATTTTACCTGTATGTATTACATTTGAAAAAACAAGATATATTCATTTGTGAGATGTCTTGAAAACAGTATCTAAGATAAATGTCTAATCTTTATCTTCGATTATAAAATCTCGCGTGTATTCGTATGTGTATTTGTTGTCTATGAATATTAAAAGCAGAAGACTAAGGGAAATATTTCAAACCTTTTTTTCGGGCTCATATTCTCAAGTACTACAGCTGTTGTTTATATCTAGCCTCGACTGCAATAGTAGGCTATGTTGACTTGTGTATGTATTTTTCTTAGTAGTGTCCCAATTATTTAAATTATGAAAATTTCCCTCAGATCATCAGTAGTATTTATGATATTGAAATGAAGACCAAATGCAAAAAGATAAAGCTATAAGATATATTAATATTATTCCTGTAATATATCTGTGTAATTCATATCATACGGAAAATGAAATACAATTTTTACAGAAATATACGCCAAACATATTGCAAGTTAAACAACATACTTTATAGAAAGCGTAAAGAGTAGAACAAAAAGTAAATGACAAAAATGATCATATTGAAGTGGGCTAATAAAAGGAAATTTTCCTAATAAAAATCTAACATTAAAGATAAAAGTACAATATTTTAAGTACCTGATGTGCGATCTAAATAATCATTGCCTGTCATTTAACCATAGCAAATATATACTTTTGATATCCACTTTACGGTAGGTTTTTCCAAAGTGATAATCGCATTTAATTTTGACTTTTGTAACTGACGATGGTAGTTATTATTCTATCGAAACATTTGCGTAAACAGACATTTTACCAATGCAGTTTAAAATAATAGCCACATGGAATGAACAGTTAGAAAGCAAGTGTAGGTTATGTGGTGACAGTGATGAAACAGTTGATTACGTTATAAGCGAACACTGCAAAATGCTACAAAAGGAATAAAACAGTAGACATAAATGGATTTGGATTTTGCAAGAGATTAGAATTTGTCACTGCTGATAAATCGCACAAACCACAATTTATCTAAGAAAATGAGACTCAGAAAATTCTCTGGAACTTAGTGATACAAACCCAATCCAGACCTTGCCCAGTCGACCGCATCTCTGCCGAGGGGAAAGACCTCCCCCACCAGTGAGTGTCTTGATATGACACTAAACAATCTGATGGTGAGGTTCCGGTAATGCGGGAGCTTTCGGGAATGTGGAGCACCCCTTCATTGCGTTCATCCCCAGATCCACACTGGCCCGGAATGGTAGCACATAATAGGGTCCCATCTATGGGTGAAATAGAACTTATGTGTACTAATACTAAACTGAATTGCAGAAATAGAACTGTTTTGAAATTTAAACTGCGTACTTATGCTAAACTGAATTGTTTGAAATGGAACTGATTTTGATATTGAAACTGTACTTATGTTGAACTGAGTTGTTTGAAGTAGAACTGTTTTGACATTTAACTGTGTGTAAACAAAAATGGAATTGCTTGAAATAGAAATGTTTTTGACAGTAGAATTGTGTACCTATGCGAAACTGAATTGTTTGAAAGAGAACTGGATTTGGCATTAAATAACCTACAAAGGTTGAAATGCCATAAACCCAAAAAAACAAACAAACCCAATCTCGACCAGAAGACCATAACAAGTATTGATTAACAAGAAAAAAGACAATTGTGTACTTTACCGTTGCAGCGGATCATAGAACAAAAATAAAATAAAAAAAATCATATACAAATTATTTAATCTTGTCAGTGAGTTGAAATAGCTAGGTAATATAAAAATACGATGATACCGATTGTTGTTGATACTCTTGAAATGGTTACGAAAGGCCTGAAAAAAGAGAGTATGAAGACTAGAGATCATGGGAAAAATCGAGACACTCCAGACCACAGCACATTTAAAACCAGCAAAAATACTTTAACGAATGAAGACCTGAGAAAACTTGCCATCAGTCAGGCTTCAGTAAAACACCACCCGTTAAAACTGGTGTTAAAAACTCACTGGGTGCATAATAAAACCACTGGGAATTGTGAAAGAAATTGAAATTTGATCATACCAACAAATGGTATATACACAACCCAAAATTCGTCCTGGAGAATGTGATGCACAAACTTCTCTGGGATTCTGAGATACGAACAGATCAACTAATCTTGGCCAGACGACAAAACCTAGCCATAGTCAACAACAAAAGAGAACCTGCTGAATCGTGGACTTTACAGATCCGGTGGACCACAAATTTAACTTGAAAAAAGCGAAAAGAGAGATAAGTACGTAGATCTAGAAAACAAAACAAAACTAAGGACCATGATAGTGACGGTGATACAAATTGTATTAGGAGCGGTTGGAACAAGCCCCAAAGGCTTAATAAAAGGTTTGGAAGACTTAGAAATCAGAGAACCACTGGAGACCATCCAGACTCCAGCATTATTAATATGGGCAAGAATACTGAGAAGAGTCATTGAGACTTGAGGAGACTTGTTGTCACTCAAACTCCAGCGGAAGACCATCGGTTAACGCTGGTGGGGAAAAACTCTTAAAGTAATTATAATAAGAAGTAAACGGAAACAGAAAAATAAATCAAGTGCTAACTTACATATCAACGAATAATATAACCGGATTAAAGGAACTAATCAATGCAGGGGCGAAATTAGTTTGTGAGAAGATTAGGATCCCCTCAAAAAGCACGAAGAAAAAATCAAAACCAGGATGGAAAATTCGACTGGAAACGCAGATAATGAAATCTATGAAAACAGACCAAAATGATAAAACAAAGGAAAGACGCAGAAACGTATAGAGACAGAAAGGAAAAGGCACCATAAGAAAAAATAACAACACAACATGTGGATATAAACCAGAGAGTACTCGTGAAAGAAAGAAGATTAAAAAGATATCGACGAAGGGTAAAACAATACAGACAAAACAGGGCATTCCAAAACAACGAAAGGGAATTCTACTAACAAATGGGGGAGAAGACACGAAAACATACCAACAACCGGATGCAAGAGAAATCGAACAATTTGGGACTAAAATATGGCAACCAAGAGACATAGGAAAAATGCTGAATGGGTAAGCAATATCACAAAAGAATTAGGACTCAAAGAAGGCCCGCAAGTGGAAATACACATCGATTTACTCAAAACGAAACTAAAAAAATATCACACAAGAAAACGCCCGGCCATGATTGAATACATGGATTCTAGTTGAAGAAATTCACCTCCATTAACGACAGAGTAGCATTAGAAAGGAACTGATGACCAAAGTAAAGGCCACATTGATTCAGAAGGACCCACTCAAGGGAACCGCCCCAAACACCGTTGGTGTGGAAAATATTAACATAAAAAAGGGAAGCCGAGGATTGTTCCCAGAGGAACAGAAAGCATACTGCAAAGCAACTAAAGGCATAGGAGAGTTACTTTACATAGCTCACTACATCCTAAGCGAGAACAAGACCAGACGAAAAAATATAGCTATGGCCTGGATTGATTACAAAAAGGCATATGATATGGTCCCGTAAAGCTGGATTATAAACTGCCTTAAAATGTACAAAATATCAGATGAAATCATAAACTTAAGAAAATTATGAAAACCTGGAAAGTGGAATTGACAACAGAAAGGAAGAGTTTAGCTGAAGCAAAGGTCTAACTAAAGACTTGTATCCCAAGACGATGCACTATCACAATTACTATTCATAATTGCTATTAAGCCACATAACCACATACAAAGAAAAGGCACAACCGGATACAAACTTAGTAAATTGCAAGAAAATATCATTAATGTATATAGACAACATCAAACTATTTGCAATAAATGAAAAAAAGAACTGAAAACTCTA
Source organism: Sepioteuthis lessoniana (assembly GCA_963585895.1). Classification (NCBI taxonomy): domain Eukaryota; kingdom Metazoa; phylum Mollusca; class Cephalopoda; order Myopsida; family Loliginidae; genus Sepioteuthis; species Sepioteuthis lessoniana. Next base: position 113,906 of record CAUZXS010006327.1, read on the forward strand.
AAACACGCAGATAGAATATACAGTCAGGACATAAGGATGGAATTTGGCATAGAAAAATTTGCCATGCTAATTCAAAAAAGCGTAAAACCACACCTGACGGAATCGAACTACCAAATCAAGACAAGATTAAGTAAAAAAGAAAACGTACGAATAGTTGGGCATCTTGGAGGCTGACACCATCAAACAAGTGGAGATGAAAGAAAACATATGAAAGAATATCTCAGGAGAACTAGAAAACTACTCAAGACAAAGCTATCTAGCAGAAACCTTATCAAAGGAATTAATACCTGGGCTGTACCACACGTTAGATATTCGGGACTATTTTTTAAGGGGAGCAGAGAAAAACTTAGGCAAATGAACCAAAGCACAAGAAAACTAATGATCATACATAAGGCATTATATCCCAGAGATGACGTTGACAGACTATATGTATCAAGAAAGGAGGGAAGAAGAGGAATTGCCGGTATTGAAGACAGCGTTGACACAACGACTCGAGGACTACATAGAAAAGCAAGAAGGAGGACTGATTACAGCCATCAGAAACGATACCGACAACACGAAGACCAACATAATGATAATGACTAGAAAACAAAAATGGGAAGGCATTTTAAACGGATAATAAGCAACCCCTCACACGAGAAAACCTGGAAGTGGCTTAAAAAGTAAACATTCTGAGAAAACAGAATATCTCCCAATAGCAGCACAAAACAACACCATAAGAACCAAACATTACAAAGCGAGAATAGATAAGCCGCAACAAAATAGCAAATGTAGGTTATGTGGTGATAGAGACGAAACCATCAATCACATAATAATCGAACGCAGTAAATTAGCACTGGAGGAGTATAAGACTAGACACGACAGGGTGGGCAAGGTGATCCACTGGAAGATGTCCAAGAAATTTAAATTTGACCAAACAAACAAATTTTATATACACCACCCAGCATCCATCCTCGATAATGACACACATAAACGCCTATGGGACTTTGACAAACAAACAGATCACCTAATCGCGGCCAGAAGACCAGACCTTATAATAATCAACAACAAAAAAAGAGAATTTGCAAAATTGTAGATTTTGCTGTCCTTGCTGACCACAGAATGAAACTGAACGAAAGTGAAAAGAAAAAATAAATACTTCGACCTTGCTAAAGAATTGAAAAAATTATGGAACATGCAGGTGACAGTAATACCAATTGTAAGTGGTGCTTTTGGTACAGTAACTAAAGGATTACTAAAGGGACTGGAGGACTTGGAAGTTGGCGGATGAGTGGAGACCATGCAAACTACAGCATTATTGAGAACGGCTAGATTACTGAGAAGAGTCCTGGAGACTTGAGAAGACTTGCTGTCACTCAAACTCCAGGTTAAGAACATCGGCTAGAACTGGTGTGAACAACTCTCAATGTGTAAATAATAATAATAATAATAATAATAATAATAATAATAATAATAGAAGATAAAATGTATTTTCAAAGAGTCAGATTTTGAAACTTTATAAAATGTTTTAGCAAAATAATTATTTCATTCAAGTCATCATTTTTTACTGCATGGTCATCCGAACAAAATATTAGTTTTTATATGCGGAGTATCTGTTGAATAATATTCTAGTAAGCAAGGGAGGAGGCACACTAGATTTGGTTATCTTTGTAGGAAATGGAATCGGCTAGTCGTGTTCAAATCCTGGACGAAGGTGAATCAATTTGTGCAAATGCCCCTGGGAAAGGCATGAATCCATTTCTCCTCTGCCTCGTAGCTATGGGTAAATAGTAGGGCAAATTGGTTTAGGCAACTAGTCTAGGCAAAGGAAAAATCGGAATTCTCACCAGTTGCTTGATAATTAACCTTGTGTCATATCCATGGTGGAGGGGTTAAGTAAAGACGAATATCGACTAAAAAGTTCATTGACCAAGATAATTTCATGGAATATGACCAAATGAGGTTTTTTATCAACATTTTCCTCTTTCAGCTTATCAACTTCTTCCATCGATGTTGCAGTACCTGGATCTCATTGGTAAAAAAGCCATTAACTGTAAATATAACATTATGTCATCTTTTCAACCTGTGAATTTTCAGCCCACCTTCGTACATAGATTCTATCAGGTTGATCTTCCGACACAATACTTTATTAAATGTAAAGCTGCCAACGTTTATAAAGGTGGATCAATAAGTCCATAGCTTGGCATGTGGCTAATCCCAGGATTTTGATGGAGGGGATTTTTGTTGTAAATTCTATCTTATTGTAATTATCCCATTTATGTTTAACATTGGAAGCCTCATCTCGGGTAAATGCTACATCCGAAAATTCAGTTCAAAGAACTGAGAAAGAAATTAGTGGTTGCCTTTAGCAATTATTTATTTGTGACGTCATAAAATCAGCCAACCCATCAGTGACCCATAATTATTTTTTAATCATAATCTTGTTACTGGCCTACGGCGATGATAGACAATGAAGTTAGTGCTTTTCATGGTGATAAGCAAAGCTCTATTGTCATAATCCAATTCACGCCTGTAATCTTCAATAATTACTAATGAAATGAATGGCTATTTTCTTATTTATTTTTAATATAAGAACGAATGTACCGGCATTAAAATGATTACAAATATTCAACACCTTTCGACCAATTCAATAATACAATACGAAGTTTGAAAACTAGTTTAGTTTTCATTGCTGCTTATGCTTGCTAATTAAATAGAATACTTGTCAATATTTTAAACAGTTAAATAAAGAATAGATAAAATCTTAATGTGTAATATGCTTTGCCAACTATAATGAATACCTATAAAATCGTATTTCATTTATCAAATTTGCCAGAAATAAATGCATCTTCTGGAATGTTTGAAATTTCTTAGCGTTTGATATTGTTACCGCGTTGATAGTGTTAGCTATAGAAAATGATTCTTAATTTTATTCGATAGAGTGAATGTCTAAAGCAGATAGTTTGATAAGATGCGTATTAACCCTTTTAATCTGATACTTTTGGCTGAAAACTATTTTACTAATAGTGCAGGTTTCTATTTACTATATTCAGCGTATCACGTCAGATATTTCTTACGAATCACGTCAGATAAAGCTTACTTTATGTGAAATGATTGGATAGATTTAGACACAGGTGTCTCTGCCCAGGAGAGAAGATTGGATATGTTTTGTGATTTCTATTTCATAAATTTCGTGAGTTTAAATACAAAGTATATGAGGATATAAGAACTAAGCTTTGAAAAGGTAAATGAATGTATCAGTTGGAATATAAAATACGCAATACTACGAAATTTAAAAGTGTTTTATGTTCTTTTTTTGGTGGGTTTTGTGAGCCCAGCTGCAAATTATTAAAGACCAAGCTATTAAGAGTTCAAATCTTAAAGATGCTAATTCATTTTGATGAAAACTAATTAAGGCCTACTGAAGCTTTGTTACATTTATTAAGAGTTTGCCAACAAGGAATAAAAGATCTAATTGAACCGTTCATTTAGGTTTACTTGAAATGGCAGATACTTTTATAAATGTTAATATTTTCTTTGCAATTTACTCTGTGGAAATATTAATCAATTTACCTGCCCTTGATATATTTTACAATAATTTTAATATTCGAAATTTACTTTTTTTCACAAGATGTTTTTAATGATGCTAGTGTTTGTTTTTTCTATTTTAAACAACTAAAAAATATTTACATTCTCAGGTAGTGTTTTGAAAACTGTAAAAGTTCTTAAGCATTAAAAAAACGAGAGCTTGTTATCTTATATATGATGTTTTTAATGCGCCTTCCACACGAAATATATGAAATTTTAATCGAAAATGATTTATTTATTAATAATTAACGGTGTTATTGGTTTCGATGTAAAAGCTGCCAATTTTCTTTCAATTTTCTTAATGCCATTGCCTCTCTTCGTTTCTGTTTAGTTCTGCACTTTTATTAAAAATCCAGAGTTTAAATAAGGAACATATTGTGCCAGCGATTTTGAAAAAAAAAGAGGTAAGAGATTTAGTATAAAATGAATATTCGAAATTATAGTCCAAACAACAGATATTTTCGTAATATTGTTAGAGATACCAAGTAAAAATATCATGATAAATATGGCACCGAATAATTAGTACAAATGAAAAACTAGGAAAACTTAGATGCAACAGGTTGGTGTCGTTTTTTTTTTTCTTTTTTGCAACACTGGCAAGAAACTAAAATCCCCAGAGAAATTTAGATACATCCGTCAATTTTTAACAAACACGAACTAATATGGGTACTAATTTAACTTTACTAACTGAATAATCAATTCAGTTGATCAGGGTCTTAATTTGTATTATCGGTTATATATTTTTCTTAATCGATTTTTAGTTTATTATCTTGAGTAAATTTGCTCTTTTCCTGTGGGTTTTTTTCATTTGGTCATTTTTTACTGGTGCCATTTTGTCTACACTGATCGGTAGATCATGTGAGATGGACAACTGAGCAATGCCATTCAGACCAATTTTGGGAGTTTTCTTTACAGATAGATCATTAGTTGATGGATTTTGTAGAGAAATGCTGTCACACGAATTGACGTGGAGGTGCAATAATTTTATTTGTGGATTACATTTGTTTTTTCATTTACATAATACATTATAGCAGGGAAATTTCGGGTGAGATATCATTCCCCTTCCTTCAATCTTTTTCTCCTCACTTTATCTCATGCAACTCAGTTTAGAATACTCTTATTTGAGTATAAGTTTTTAGATTTTCATGTGAATCCATTGTGATGAGTGTGTAAATCTCAGTACTGTCACTTACAATAAAGTAAATGCAGACGAAGATGACAGCACAGAAAATGGAAACGGGATGCCGTGTTCAGATTACTAACAAGGCTGATTGCATTAAATTCACACACATTTCCTTTGGGAAACGTGCGAATATAATTTTCCAACATGCTTAGCAATAGGTAAAATACTAAGAATGATTGAATTCGTGATCAATGATGGTGGGCAACAAGTCTAGAAAAAGACAAGTTTAAATTAAAAGCGTAAAGACAAAGAGAAACCATTTTTCAGTCTCTCCTAAGAGTAAATTTAATGATAACGGAAGCTATAGAGTCTTGACCGTCAACGTCCCAGAAAGGCGTGACAGTTTCTATTCACAGAGCATAACTGGATCCTTTAGGTACTAAGATCAATGCTTTGAAGCTTATCTAATAACAAAATATAATGTTTTTCCTCAAGACAGTCAAGATTCGAATGAATAGCACGGAAATTCGATGTATATTCATAGTTGGTATCTCCATTGAATTAAGACCAATTTGTTCAAGTGATGAAGAATTCTACATCAAATAAGGTGTTTTGCTTTGAGCTTTTGTGCGTGCAATGATTCCAAATTAAATCAGTCGTATCCTTGCTACCTAGAAAGTTTTACATAGATTTTGATGTTTCATTTTTGATTCATAAATTTTTATAACAACAGAATCATTGTGATGAATCTAATTATTTTAAAGAAAATATAATTTCTAAACAAAATGTACGACAGTTTCTATTCTATAGAATATTAATGTAGTCCTCCGTTTGGTGGCACAGACACTAGTCGTTTACATTTGAGTTTTTTCTTTATCAAATGAGAAAAGTTGTCGCCTACTCCTCTTGCAAAAAACACATAATCTTTTGTTCCTAATCGTTCGTTTTTTATCTCGTTTCTTTCTTAAATCTGGACAAAAATATTCTCCAGACAAAGAGAAGACACCGTAAAACAAAGAGAAAGTGCTTTAATTATTTAAGCAGTAGCAGTATAACCAAATCTTTTTGGAACAAGAGCATAATTTTGAAGCTATAATTTAGGCATAATTCAGCATTCTTTCACAGGACTGTTTAGATTTGAACGCAGACTATTGAATTTCGGCTTCTCTTCACAATTGGTACCTATACACAATCGAGATAAATTTGCTTAACTGATGAAAAATATGATATTATAAAAGTAGGTGTTTTCTTTTAGATTTTTATATGTTCGAATAACAATGTGCATATTTAGACACATGACTTTTATTCTGTTGTTACACGTGATGAGTACTAAGGTACACAGGGCTAGCTGTCTTCAGTAGTGTTAAAGCATGACATTATCTTCATGCGACTTCATTGTAAACAAGTCAGAATACAAATTATAACGAGCTGCAGCAGAATGATTCATTTCCGCACTTGCTTCACTGTCATTTCAGAATTGTTTGTGCCGATTACAGCCTGAAATAAACTAAAGAAAGGTAGCAAATAACAATAGGCATATTAGTAATGAGGAGAACACCGGAAAAAAAAATCAGCTCAGTGCACCTTGTCGGCTCGTGCACCTTGTCTGCTCGTGCACCTCAGCCTAAGAAATACACCAAAAATATCGAAAATTATTTATTTATTCTTACACTTATAATAATAATATTTTCTATGTATGTGTTCCTTTAAAATATCTAGATACATCACAATTATTCTTTTAAGTTATGTGCGTTTTGAAATTTTAGATGAAAGATCAATTTCAATCTAAAGTCTAAGTAGCAAGAATACAATTGCTTTAACTTCGAATAATCAATTCAAAAAGTAATTCTGTAACGTCTACAAACTGAATACATATTTTTATTAATCATATATATATATATATATATATATATATATATATATATATATATATATATATATATATATATATATATATACATATATATATATATATATATATAATATATATATATATATATATATATATGTTGTTTCATAATTGATTCATGTTTTTTATTTAAATTTGTAAAGTAATTTAACTTCTTTGTAACGCTGAAAACAGTACTTGAAGACGGCCCTCTCTGCAAAGTTAATTTTATTAAGAAATTAGAGGTTAGTAATTAGCATCATCAAAAACCTTCAGTAGTAAAAACGGACTTCCTGTTTTACCAAGTTCGACCTTGAATATCTCAGTCTCAAAGAATTATCTAAAAAATCTATAGGATCGACAAAGGAATAAGGATACAGTAGAAAATTTTCAATGGCTAAATTCTGTTGTTTTTTAGATCAATTTTGCTTCCTGGCCAATATCTTCGCGTTATATTCAACTGTAAATAAAATGTACCGTTTTCTTCTCCATGTTGTTTTTTAATGTAATAACAATTATTATGCGTTATTTATGGTGTCATGTTGCAAAGGTGTTCATGGTGTTTGTTGTGGTCTTCAGAAAAGACCAGTGGAAGAGCAACTCAAACAACGGGTGATAGGTGAACGTTATTGTATTAGCAGAAAGAGGAAGTCATACAAAAGAAGTACTAGCTGTTCTCGGCTTGCAGTCTGTCTGTCAAATGTCTCCTAAGAAACGGGAAGTTTTCTTCCCCGAGCGAGCTAGCTCGGAGAATATGTTTAGGTTGCACGAGTCCATCTTTGGGGTATGGTAGGATATGTCCCCATAAAAGTCTTATGGCTATCGTCGTAGAAAATGGGCACGTCGACTTGAGTTCAAATACAGGGCGAGGCTGTTTGCATTTCACGTAGGAGTAATAACCTAAGGAATGGCATGCTTCCACCTTGTCTCTCAACAGCTATGGGTAAATAGTAAGACACGTTTTACTTTGAGGTAGTACCCAGTCTAAGAGAAGGAAAACTCTAATTCAAACCAGTTAAACTCAGTTAAAAATTTGTGTCAAATCCTGCTAGCGAGGAGGGGTTGGTAATTATATATATGAGACGGAGCTGTAATGGAATGGCCTAAAGCCATGAGCCTTAAATGATATTCCACATATTTTAACTTTGATTCACAGTTCTACAACTCATCTTAACACTTTTAAAATGATCTTGGTCTGATGATTGCATATGCCAGAAATTCATAGTAACCATGCGTCGACAATCGTGCGTCTTCGCTATCCTTACTCGAATATATTTATTCTATCACCACTATTGAGCAATCTTTATACATACATATTTACATATATATATATATATATATATATATATGTGTGTGTGTGTGTGTGTGTGTGTGTGTGTGTGTGTGTGTGTGTGTGTGTGTGTGTGTGTGCTAGTATTTCTCTTTTCTGCGATTTTTCACCTTTCAGCTTGCAAGTCAATGAAATACCAAAGATTAACATCTCATCTAAATCTATAATGTACATATAGAAATACATTTTATTTTATTTTCAACCATATAGATTTTCACGAAATATCGAAATGGTCGTTTTTCGCTTTTATTTGTAGCGGAAAAATTGTAATATATAATCATTAAATGGAAACAATGACTTGTTATATGACTGTGTTAATTAATATCGTGAAATTGAGTGCCAATTGATGACCTTCCATCTAGAATTTGTGCGTTCGTTTTTGAGATTGTGTTGCTTTCTCTAATCAGTGCATTCGTTTCTATATAAAATACTGAACAGAGGCCATGAATTATAAACAAATTGTAAAAGAAACGGAAATTATTGGAATTAGCATTCATATTATAATTCAGGAGAACTGGGACATACTGACATAGCCAAAAAACGATTTAGAATATTTAAAACTGAAAATAACAGACAGTTTTCTAAATATGAATATAAAAAATATGTTAAATCCGAGAATGCTATCACGCAAATGGCAATTTTCGTTTAGTTTGAGAAATATGGTCACTATTTTCTCCTGATAGCACAAAGAATGGTTATATATGATCTTTCCTTGCTTATTGTCCTCAAATTGGGTCATGTCTGTATGTGCACATGCGTATGTAAAGGTTTGCGTGTAGAATTGATTTAATAATACAGGAACATTTAAAGACACCTGAGGATTTAGTTTGTCTATGCGTTAATGTCACTTTTTCTTTCTTTTATCCAATTTCTTCTTAATATAAATCCTTTTTATTGGATTTTTCTGAAACTAAGCAGGGTCCAAAGTTCTATGTTCTCAGAGAAGGGAATGCCAAGAAGAAGACATACGCTGATAGGAAAAAAGAGAATTAGAGAGATAAGATATCTATTGTGTTTTTATGTAAGCATTACATACATTTCATATTACCCGTCCATTTCCTGGCATTATGTACGGCACACGATCTGCTCTGGTTTTCTTATTTAGTTTTAGCAGGCGCCTTCCAAGAATACAGGAGAGACTTCCTTTTCCATTAATATACCTGCAGTTCGGCTAAATATATGCATGATCCTGGAATAATGCTTAATCTGATCACTTGCAGCACGATTGTTTTCTTATAACATTCTTATTTTTCTTGGTCTTCATTTAGCAAATTCAGTTAGGAGTTACAGGTCAAAGAAGTTTTACATATTTTATAATCGTTAACTAACACAAGAGCGAAATGTATATATAAAACACAATTTGACCTTAGAAATAAACGGAAAACTATTTATTGCTCGTATAAACTGGACTCACAGCCTAATAAAAAAAACCGTTATAACACGAGATGCAGTTCATTTAAAAAGAAATAAATAAAGAACTCATTGGAAAAAAAAAAGAAAAGAGAGAATAACTCGGAGTGTAAGAACATTTAAAAAGGGAATCAAACGACGCAAAGAAGGAAGAAAGCTGAAGTGGAGAATCATTCTAAATAGAAAAAAGAAAGAAAAATGAAAATGAGAGAGCTAAAAGTTCTGATCCTTACGGAAATAAAACTAATTTATATTTGTTTTATATAAATAACGTTTTTCAATAATACAAAACTTTTTTCTGGATAGGGTAGTCTATTTTTTAATTTTGAGATTTTTTAATGTATTTAATCCGTGATGAAGGTTTAAGTATTCACATTTAGACTTGAAAGCTTTCACTTTTAAAAATCAATGCTTTTTACATTGGAAAAAATAAAATCATACTCTGAAGACCTTCTGTTTTTTCACATATATATATATATATATATATATATATATTTCAAAAAAGCAACAACAAAAATCGGTCACATTAGGATGATAAATCTATTGGAAATAAATTTATTATCTTTATGTGACCGATTCTTGTTTTTCTTTTAAATCTATTTGCTATGTGGATTTTATTTACATTGAGCTCTTTACCAGAAATATTTAAATCTAATATTCTATTTTTCAATATTTTATTTGTCCAGACTTGAATAATTGTCTAATCCGGATTTACTGGATTGAATAATATTTCATATATATATATATATATATATATATATATATATATATATATATATATATATATATATAAGCATTAGCTTTTGAGAAATTAGTTTTGCAATTCATAAAATAAGAAAGTAAAGTTTGCTACCTTGGTCGAGGGTGACCCGAAGGCTCCCTTTTCGATAGCTACTACACCAAGGGGTAAGGGAGGGCGCTCCCCCTTTCCCTGGACTCCCCCTCTTTACCCGTACTTTATAATGCGGAGTGTTATGTAAGGAGGCATCAAGTACCATCTTTATGAGCTTTTGGTATGACTCGACCTGGGATAGAACCTGGGTTTCCCGGGCCATTGACAAACACTCTAACCATTATGCCACTGTCCGGTTCATAAGATAAAGTTTTACCAAAAAACTTTTCATAAAACGAAATGTTATTCCTAAAATATCGTTACAACTAATTATAAGTGAATTACTATATAGTAATTTCTATTTCCGAAAAAATGTGGATGTTTTGGAATGTTTTTAAAATCCATACTTTATTTAAATAAGTTATCTGCAGAACTGTCCGCCAAAATGAAATCATTATTTAATTCCTGAAACTGGCCTAAGTTTTTATGGCTTCAACGGTTTAGAGTTTTGCGTGGGCTATTTGTTTGCCATTAAGTCTTTATTGAAGATTTCCCTTTAATTCTTAAGTAGATGTAAACCAGCTGAATTGGGGACTATTACATTACTATATTTTCTTTTGGTTGAAATATACTTTTTTGGACAAGATGTATGACAAGGAGCATTATCTTGCTAAAACTATACATCCCTACATCAATATTGATAAAAAAAAATCTTACTCTTAGTTTGAAATATCATCAGATTTTCAAAACTTTGTCTTCGAGAGCGTTTTAACCTATGTTCCTCTGACAACTCATTTTTTGCCTTATCAGTCCATGAGACGTTTTCCAGTCTTCAATGGACCAATTTTGATGATAACGTGCCGATTGTGTTCTTTTCTTCTTAAGTGATGCAGTCAGAAGCATTACTGTTTTCATCTCGGATCTATAACTAGACTTACTTAAAATGCATCGAGTAGATGCAGGATAGATATCGATATCAAAATAGGGCTTAATCTTATTAGTCAATTCTTTGCTTGTTAAATTACGAGTAGTTGCTTTTTTTTCGACTTTGAAGAAAGATTCGAACTCTTGATTTTGAAAGCTTTTCAAGACTTCAAGAACATTTTTGGTCCGATTGATCGAGTGTCTTTTTACTTCTTAATTAAGTCCGCTACAGTTCGATATGGTATATTGACCTTGACGCAGTTTATTTGGGCTTCTTAATGGTGACAAATTACAACAAAACGGATATCTATCATCAGGCTTTAGTGAACAGAAAAAAAGTCTTTGCTTTAGGTTAAATTGATTTGAATTCCGGAATTTTCAAGAAGCTTCTATGATATTCTTGAACAAAATACAAACTTCCTAAAATATGTCTCAATTGATCTTTACCGTAAAGCTTCTCTTAATTAGAATTATTGATTAATGTATAATATTTAATAACAAATAAGATTTAAATAATGAATATAAAATGGCGAAAACTCATCTAGACCTTATTTTTCACGCGCTTTAGTAAATTAAGTAAAAATATTCACAATCAACTATTTTTGTCTCAGTTGATTTCTATCTTAAATATAATTCATATTATTTTGAATATAAGCGCATATTTATTAATTCCAGTTGCCTAAATTGAAGAAACATTTATTTGATTATTCAAACATTTATTTTATTATTTAATTCAAATCATGGTGAAACCTTTACCTATATATATATTTATATATACATATATTCTTTTGGGAGGAGGAGAATATATACTGACGTTTTTTGCTATTATAACACAGTTATCAATACAATAATAATAATAATAATAATAATAATAATAATAATAATAATAATAATAACAATGAGAGGAACCCAAAAGAATACAAATCAGGATGAGGAAGAGATCCACTAGGAATTGTTTTAGTGACTGAAAGTTTTCCATACAAACTAAGGGTAGATGCACAAACCAGAATTTCTTCTAGAAAAATAAATGTCTAACATTCTTTCTGATACAAGCAGATTAGCCAATACAGGCCACAAGACCATATCTAGTTTTGATTAGTAAGTATATAGGAACTTCGCTGGTGTAAAAAAAAAAACACTCTCCAGGAGTAGCATAATAATAATGCTACAAATCACTACAAAAGGAATATGAGAATAGGCACGTCTGGGTGGAAAAGGTGATCACTAGAAATTGTGCGAGAGATTAGAATTTGATCATATTACGTAATGATATATGGACAAACCAGAATTCGTTCTAGAAATTGAGATACATAAAATTCTCAAGGATTTTAAGAGACAAACGGATCATTTAATCTTGATTAAAACATCTGACCTACAATTGATTAACAAGAAAAAAAAGAACTTATCACCAAGTACATTTTGCTGTGCTGATGGACCATACAGTAAAAATCAAAGAATTGACAAATACATAGAACTTGCGAGAGCATTAAAAAAATGGTTTCACATGAAGGTGACAGTGGAACTATTTGTAGTTGTGTTGTATATTGACCTTTGACAGGGCCGTCAATCAAGGATTTCTCTACCCAGGATACACCTGAATAAATAACCGGAAAACAAGCAATACGTTGGTGTCGGCAAATCACGTGGGTTGAAACGGAAGTGCGTAGGCGTTATGAAATGATATATGCAGATACCCATAGCAGTAACACCTAGTCAGTGTTGCAGTCGGTAGTCAGAAGAGATTCGAGCATTCAAGTGGTCCGGAGAGTGCCAGCAAATGGTTGTACGCCTGAGTGGGGAGCGGCCCACATTCAACCCCTGTTGAGAACTTCTCGTCAAAGAAGACGTATATAGCACAATGTGGCTAAAAAGAAGGCATGGGTCAATATAACCGTCCTTCATGTGTCTCCGTCTCTCTGTCTCTCACACTTCCAGCCAACTTCAGACCCTTTAGAGGAATACAGTTGAGGGAGAGTCATATTTTTATAACTAAGTGTTATGGATTCATCAATCATCCGGTATATAACATTTTTATTACTGGTGCCGAAGGCTACTTAATGCCTAGGTGGCTTGTGTTCACACGTGTCTCTTGATCGTCCAGTGTTTGGTTAAACACTGGACAATCAAGGAAAGCGGCTGACTAAGGAAGAGAATGAAAAATAAAAAAGGGAAAGAACAAGTTATGAAAAGAACGAACTAACCAGGAAAAGAAAAGAAAAGAAAAAAGGTAGATGGAAGGAAAAAAAACGAAAAAGAAAAAGAAAAAGCTCGAGACTACAACAAACTTGGAGAAAAGAAGGAAATCCAAGGAAAATCGAAAATATAAAAGGAAGAATTCAACAATTCACGAAAATTGAAAATGAAATAGCTGGAAAGAAACTTAAAAAAAAACACGTACAGAGACAACAATGAAGATGGAAAAGAAAAAGAGATGAATGAAAAAGAAAAGAGGGCGTGATAAGATTTTACAAAAAGATACAGTTGTTCATTTCTCAAAAAATGTTCTATATTTTGGGGTTTTATCTGTCTTTCGAGGTTTTAAGAGTTTACGTCTATAAAATTCATTTCATTACAAAACAATTTGTCCTTAATCTTAATGAGTCCTCGTATTTTTTACATATTTAAGTTGGAAACTGAAAACTCCTATTTTGGTTTAGCAGAGAAATAGAAGGAATTGAAAAAGAAAGAGGAAAAAATAAAAGTGAACGCGTGAACAAAACAAAATAATGTTTCTGTGATATGTCAAACGGAAAGACGAATTTCATAACAAAGTTTCGAATTGGGGTTTTTGACTTTTCATGAATGGACGTTTTTTTTTTATTATGTAAACAAACTTTTATGAATCAAATTTGTCAGTAACTCGTAAATGCACATCGTAACGCGTAGTAATTTGATATTAAAATTTATTTTTTGGTTGTGTCGATTCCAGACTCCGGAAGGTTCTAGGCGGCCATTTTATATAATTAAGAGAAGGCTCATTTACCTTTGGATCCATAGTTAGATATGTAGGACGGGGTTTAAACGATGTTTTTTTTCCAGAGATAGATTGGAAAAGTTGTGGAAATCGGAAGCGTTTCGTGGAGGTCTCCCTAGAATGAGATCTACCTTTTTGGTGCTTGTAAGGGGCCAAACCAGGTTAGGTGAGGTCTTCCTAGAATGGGATTGACATTCTAAGGTACTGGTTAGATGCCAGACCAGGTTGTGGAGGTCCTCTAAGAATAGGATCGAGAACCTTCGGGTGTTGGTTTGAGGCCAGATTGTTATGTTAGTTGAAGTTGAAACACTTCACATGCAAGAGAATCTTGACGTGTCTCGTAGTATACACAGGGAAATTCTGGACTCGGGTTCGAGTCGAGCTTGAGGGAACAACAAAGATTAATAGACGGGTAAATAAAGAGGGTGCAGGCATTAACTATTGAAAATAAAGGAGATTAACCGACGAGCAGTCGATAAAGTAGTGAAAAAAATGGTCGACGGACACGAGAAAATTTTGTGATTTTTTAGAAAAGAATCCCCGGGAAATTTTATCTCCACTTTCGAGGTGAGCGAAAAACGTATTTTGTGTTGTCTTGGTCAGGATAGGAAAAAGGGAAGAAAGGATGTCTAGATAAGAGCCAAAAGATTCTTGTTGAAAAAAAGGAAAAGGGCGCGTGCGAGCCAATGTTAGCTTAGGTTATCAGCTTAGGTTATCAGAAAGAGGAGACAGAAATTGGTAGAGAAGTGTGTTGATAATGAGTAATTGTACAAAAATATATATGAGTACATGAGAATTATTTGAAAAGAGAAGAAAAGGTCAAAGAAACGTACACCGAAAAAAGGGGAAAAAAAGAGAAAAAGAAAATGAAAGAGACAGTCGATACACACACAGACCCTGCGCTTTTGCATAAGGTGGAGAAAAAAAAGGAAAAGACATTTTTTTAGTTATGAACATTTTTTGGTTGGACATTTTTTTGACTTATAATGTATTTGTGAATAATATTTTTCTTTTCGGGCCGCTGAGAACTTAGAAAGAAATAATTGTTTGAATTTAAGGCGGCATTTCTGAATATTTTTTTGCAATTCACTTCACGAAAATTTCCTAATGTAAGGATTTTGATTGTATTTTAAATTAGATTTTAATTTTGATTTTGATTTTAATTAGTTTTTTAACTTTGGTATTAGAAGATGAGGTAATTTTTATTCGTTTTTTTTTTCTCAGTCAGACTTTGAATGACATGCACTGTGGATAAAGGCAGTTTTTTTGTCTTTAGACATAGCATGTTCAGAAGTTAGATACATGCGTGACATTAAACTCGAACAGAGGCACATATGGTGTTAATCGAAGGTCATTCACCCGATGTCAATTTCTAACATGGAGCGTGGTTACCGCCTTAGATCGTTTGGCAATGCCTCAAGATGTCTACTTGTATGATAAAAATCGTTGAAAAACGAACCTTTGAACGAATGGATTTAGAAAAGTAGAATTATTAGAATCTACAATTGATTAAGAAGAACATCAATTGCGGATATATGTTTTGGCGCGGTATATTTTGATTGTTGCTGCATGCATGTCGATTTATAATGTCATTTGGCGATATTGCTTTGGGCCATGGTGATATTGATATTTGAATTTTGTGAAATCCCCCAGTTGCTCCAGATAGGAACCTGTGGAGTAGATGGCTTGGAGTGTGATCATGAGGTATCCAGGTAAAATGTATTGCAGAAATGACCTGGGTCACGGGGTATGTGATCAGGATTTGGGGAACCAAGACGTTTGTTTTTAGTTTCATCAAAGAATTGTAGAAGAGGCCTCATAGTGTTTTTTGAAAGGGATATACAATTGTATTGGAATTTTGATGTATGCATGTGGGATAGCCAACCACGCCAACAAGAATAAAGAAATAATTTAGATAATGGTTAGAACGAGCGGTTGTTTGATGGAAAGGTCACCTCCGGAGGTTAGTTGTATTTTTTGCTGCTGTTGTCCTCGTAGATTCTTTGTAAGATGTGGTGGGAGAGATGAAGAAAAACGCGAGGAAAATGCCTACTGGTGGATATTTAGAAAAATAATATAAAGATGTGTTGATATTGACGTTTGACAGAGCCGTCAATTAAGAATTTCTGTACGCAGGATGCACCTGTATAAGCAACCTGAAAACAAACCATATGCGGGTAGAAGCAGATCACGGGGGTTGAACTGAAAACACATAGTCGTAGAGTAATGATGTATGAAGAGACCTGCAGCAGTAACTGTCAGTCCGTCTTGCAGTCGGCAGTTAGAAGAGATTTAGGTATTCAAGAGGTCCGGGGACTGCCAGCGAGAGGCTGATCGCCCGGGGGGCAGCGGCCCACATGTTGAACCCGGTTGAGTGGTAATTGTCAAAGAAACAGAAGAAGTGCTAAATGGGGCCCTGAATATGAATATGGCACAACAAGACTAAGAAGAAGTTAAGGGTCAATACAGTGATCCTCCATATGTCTCCTTCTCCGTCTCTCACACACCTTCACAGTTTCAACCCTAACTGAGAGGTATATCTTTTTATCTAAGGGTTATGGTTTCATTAATCATCAAGTATATTACTGTTGGTGGGCTTGGATCAGTTGACAAATGTTTAGAAAGTGAATAGGAGAACTGGAAATCAGATGAAGTATCCAGAACATCCAGCGTACATTGCTGGGAACAGCTAGAATATTAAAAAGAATCCTGGATACCTGATGAGATTTGATGTCAGTCAGTCTCCGGTGAAAGACTATCAGCCAATACTGGTGAAAAAACTCAGTAGAATAATAATAATAATAATAATAATAATAATAATAATAATAAGAAGAAGAAGAAGAAGAAGAAGAAGAAGAAGAAGAAGAAGAAGAAGAAGAATGAAAAATAGAATTATAGGTTGCCTATGCTTGTGTTTATAAAATAAACTTCGGTATAGATAAAGACAAAGAAAATAATTTTCAAACACCCCCAATATATATATATATATATATATATATATATATATATGTGTGTGTGTGTGTGTGTGTGTGTGCGTGTGTGTGTGTGTGTGTGTGTGCGTGTGTGTGTGTGTGTGTGTATTCGCTAAATAAACATTTGAACAATAAAATAAAAGTAGGGAGAAAAAAGATTGAATTTTTGATATATTCTAATTAAAGCTTAGAGTTTGGCAACGAAGGTCCGATTAAGAGTTTCTGAATTTTTAATTTTTAATCTTCTGCTTTGCCTTTCTTTTCTTTTTATTTTGTCTGGAATATCCCAGTACGCCAGGTTTACTAACTTTGCAAAGTGTCGCAGTGCTTTGTTTACTTTCCATAATTATTTATAGAACTGATTCAAACCATAAACAAAAATCGGGCGCCACTTTTTTCCTCTTTCTTCTCTTTATACTTTTTTTAAGAGTGAAATTTCTGAAAGCTTTATAATACATTGGGCTTTCTTTGTTCAAAATCTTCTGAGAGGATTATATGAACCAAATCTATGTTAGATTCAATAAGGTGGAAAGTTACGAGGCTCTGGCTAGAAAAACTTAACTCGCCAGAGAACACATCCTAGCAACATTCATCAATAGTACAAGTCCCACCAAAGGTTCTTTAAGAAAAAGTACATAAGAGTTATTCCTATTATTAGTAGTATTTTTATTATCATCAGTCGTAGTATTATCACAGCATAAAAATAATTGAAGCAATAATTGGAGTTATGTTTTTGATAGAGACGATAATAATTGTTGTGTGTGTGTGAGAGAGATGTTGTTGATAGCATAACATAAGCAAACTGGTTATAATGCAGTAGTGTTATACTGGGGATCCCTGCAGTGGGTAAATGGTGTCTGAGAGTTCTCCTATCAATTAACCACCAAAGGAGCTTTAATTACGCAGAGAGAAAAAAATAAGATAATGCTTTATCGTAAGTGACAAAAGAGTCTAAGAAAATAATATTGAATCTTGAAGAATCAAATGTGATTGTCATCTAATATGTTTGTGTACGGAAATAGAGGCAAAGAAGTAGTGATAGTGGAAGGAGAAACATAGAAAATTAAATAAAGCAAAAAATGTACATCACAAAATTATCATTTATTTGATTGTAAACATATTAGACAAAGACATCAAACAGAAGCTCTGTGAATGAATTAAAGTTTAAACGTAGATGACGCCTTGGTGAAAAATCAGTGGTGAATAAATAAACAAAGCCAATTATCCATAAGGTCACTTTGTAAGGATAAAAGCAAATAAAATGTAATAAGAAAGAACCAAGTTTGTATATACAAATTACGTGAAATTTAGGTTGAATGTAGTTAAATCTGAGCATAATCTAGAGTTTTGATAAAATTATTCACTCGTGTGCGCTGGTACACACACACACACACATACGTATACATACATATATTTATCCGATTGCGCAAAATGTAAACAAACAAAAGCTAATACAAATGCGTTATAATTCCTGAGCTAACGTATGTCACAGAAATGACTGAGCAGTTAGATACCAAGTCTGGCATGGGATTAGGCGGACATCGATCCCACTGGCAGCGTCCTGGGTGTCAAGCCACACACTGAAGAGTTATGATACACCGAAAGAGTCTGTCTATGGATGACAATATATATATATATATATATATATATATATATATATATATATATATATATATATATATAATGTTGTTCGCAAAAAAATTTAATAAATAATGCTCTATACCGGAAATAAACTATTTATATCTAAATAAGGAGAGCGTAGACACAGCCAGAAAATGACAACTAAGAAACTGGCTGTCACGAAGCACCATTGACTTTGTGTCTATGTTATTCTACCTAATATATATATATATATATATATATATATATATATATATATATATATAGTATGCCCAGTAAAGGGTTCACCTCTGAGGTTGATAGGCTAGAATTCACATCCACCTAAATTTCATTCTGTACTAATTATTATTTAGCAATAATGAAACAAAAAGAATTTACCAATTGAAATGATTGTATGGCATTCAAAACCCATTTGTACTTCTATTTTTACTGTTGAGCAAGTTTCTTTTTTTAAGTACCAATGTATTTCATCAAATAATATAATGTGAGTTTTTGCAAGTCTACATTTACCAACAAGTCGTTATTATTGCACTCGTCTGATGATTTTCAGATGGCTAAGATTTTCTTGATCGAAACAGCTCAGGTAGAACGACTTTGTTAAGTATCGATATTCCATCACATACATTTATTTGCCATTGAATTTATACTTCATTGGCATAAAACAATTTATAGATATTTATAATGTAAATCTATAAGCGAAAAATCTGGACATTTTGATGTCTATTGTCTGGTATCGGGTGCTTTGGTGCTCGGCATATTAACATCTACAGTTAGATGCGGGATATTTTGATGCCCGAAACTGCATGCAAGGAGTATTTAAGTAACGGCATCAAACCTAACTTTGAAATCTTAGTCTAACTGTAATGTTTATATTTCTTATTAAAGCCAAAATATTACCACAAAATATTTTTGGAGTAACTATATTTTATTTAAAAAGTTGATCAAGAAAATTTAAATATTTGCTCATTTAAGGAAAATTGTTTTCACTCAAATATAAAAACTATTTTTTTCCGACATACTTAGTGCCAAATTTTAGGGAGAGGCTCGACATAAGATTTTAAGATGAATTCTAAAATGGGTTCTTACATTATGCTTGTCAGCTTAATAAAACTGAATCTTTTTTTTAACAATATAAAGTATATATCAACCAGAATATTTCTTATCCAGGAACTCAAGTTATACTCTGTTATCATGCAATGTCTTATGATTTTTCTGTTGTGAACACAAAATCGATATTTGAAAAATATATTGTGATGCTTACATACTAGAAGAATCGATACAAGAGGGCCTTAAACATTAAAATCCTGTTGGCCCGTTTTAACTTATAACTCCTCACAAAACCTAGATCAGCGTTAGACTTTATTTCAATGACTCAGATTAATTTAAGGGAATTAACATAACTTAATTGGGTGAGTTGTCAGCCAGTATTAATTAATTTATTTATTCATTTATTAATTAATTGTTTGTCCTTAAAATGCTTGAATTTGTCCTTGAAAATGAAACGCAGATAATTCTCTGGGACATTCAGATAGAAACAGATCACTCAATCAAGTACTAAAAACAAGCCCTCGTTCAAAAAAATAGAGGATTTTGCTGTTCCAGCAGACCATAGAGTGAAAATAAAAGAAAGCAAAAAGCTGAAAAAAATACTAGGATCATGTCCGAGAGTTGAACATTTTGTTGAATATGAAAATGGTGTTGTTACCAATCGTAGTTGTAACTCTTTGAATAGTCGACAAGAACCTGGAAAAGAGACCGAATGAACAGATTAGAGAAAGATTTGAAACCATGTTGTCCACAGAACAATTAGAAATTGACTAGTATACTTAGAAGAGTGTTGGAGAACTGAGATTTGCTGCCACTCAGACTCAAGTGACAAAGCATCAATTAGAGCTAGCGTAAAAACATCGCAAAGATTAAATTAAACAGCGTGTGATTTTTGTTTGTCTTTATAAAGTGGTTATTAATTAAATTAATTCGATAGAATATGCATGTGCATATTATGATATATCAAGTACATATCTATGTATGATGTTTTGTGTACTATGTATTTTTTTAGAAGTTAGAAGGCGGGAGCATTGAGATTTCAATAAATAATCCACAAGGTACAACGGGATGGGATTGGACATCATGAATTCCTTTATTTTTTTAGAATTGATTATAAATACAAATCAGATAAAATATTAAGAATCATTGGATATTATACACTTTTTCTAATGTCCTAATGGTTCATTACGTGGGATTTACAATATTTTCTATAACTGTATTGTATCAACACCTGAGATTTAAATGAACTATTTTTTAAATCTTTATTTATATTGTTTTTTCCTTATTTATATTGTTATTTACATTTTTTGCATGTAAATCTTTGTCTAATAGCTATCAAAACTAATTGATTCATTAAGAAACGATTCATTGATGATTTGACAAGAATTAGATTAACATTTGGCTTTAAGATTAACAACTTGAGAGATAAGCAAAGCAGTTGTTCCCATTAAAAATCTTCTCTAAATAATTTTTATCGATTTTGCGTCAACTAAACAGTGTTTTCACAGATGGTGAATGTCTCTCTCTCTCTCTCTATATATATATATATATATGTTTGTCTGTCAGTCGGTTTCCCTACAAGGACGAGAATTGTTCTCAAATAGTCGGAACGTGACATCGGCCAGTCGCAACCGTTTATGTGAGTCCTAATTTGCATTTCATGAATATTCTCTGTTTCATCAGCATTCTTCAGCATGTCTCGAATGAGCGACTGAGTCACCATGTTTGTCGGATAATTTTTCTCATCTGTAAATTATCATATCACATAATACCGCAGTTATTCCTGTCTTATTTCTAATGTTGAAATATGAGTACAGAAGACAGCCGCACGTACACATTTTGATTCACTTGCCTAAGTTGTTAATCTTGTCTTATGAAATTATTCGAATTATAAGACGTGGATATCACAGATTTTATGAGTAAAAAGATTGAAAAAACTATTTTTCGTTTTGCTAAAGCGAATACTAGATTTACTGTTCTTGCACTCGGTATACAGCTTCATAAACGAAGAAAAACAAATGTTTTTGGTAATAATGAATAATTGATTTTGATGAATATTTAATTGATCATGTGGATGAAATATTTCCACAAAATTAGAGTCAAATAATTTTCAGTGAGTTAAAAATTATAACCAACATGAAAGGCGAGTTCTTTCCAGCTTCTAATCACTTATACGCCACTATATGTTCACCTTTTCACTTGCAAATACTGAATAAATTTGAAGCTACATAGCCTTCTTCATAAATAAGGAGAGATAAAAGTATATTCTCGCATATTCTAATCAAAATATAATTTTCTTGTTCTTTAGGTTGATGTACACAAAAAAACTTAATAGTACAGAAATGTTTTTACGTTGGGTTTCAACAGGATTCTTTAACATGAGTTACGATGTGGATTAACCCAGACCATTAGCGTCCATTTAAGAAAGGTGATTGTGATGTAACGGTTATTGGCGTAAGAAATGGACTCGGCGACCCCAAGTCTAATACTAAATTCAACTGTTAAAATTTCAAAGTCTTGTTAAAATCGTCATTTAACACAAATTAAAAAGGATATCACATGCAAAGACTTTATTCGCATTACTTCTACTTTCATGAGGTGTTCTCAATTATAAGACCCGTAATATGATTTATTTCTATAGTCAAATTCACTTTCTTTTTCTGTTTATATCCTGCAAGTGCCAGCTCTGTCTCACCTCAATCGATAAAGTTTTAGGCATGATAATTGCAGTTAAGGCTTGTAAAATATTATGCCCTAAATGACTCTTTATATTTTTTAAAACAATCTAGAACTAATGAATTTAAAATATTTTGTTAATACGTCTGCATCTGCTTATCAAATGAAACCTCCAATTCAATGGGGAAAATTTCAAATTAAATTCTTTTCCTCCAAACACAATGTAGACTTTCTCAATCTCTGCCCTATATAGTCTTCTTTTTCATCAGCTTCCATTTGATTATGGGTGTTTTATTGTTTTCTGTGCGTTCGTTTCCTTCCAATATATATCCAGATAATGTGCTGTTGGCATAGCATTATTTTTTAAAGAAGTTTAGGGATTATAAAGGCTGCGTTTTTCTGGTTATTTGGCTCCTACATAAGTAATGCTGATTCCATTGTAGGTCTTTATAATCGCTTTCACCCTTAAGAGGACACTACAATTATATAGAGAGGGGTTGTTTTTTTTTTCAGTATTTTTATTGTCTGTTTAGAGGTTTTAAAATATCTATTGTGCAACTCTAACAGATTTCTGTTGAATACATTACTTAATACATTGATTTTGGTGAAATGCTTTGCTATTACGTTTATGGATACTCTTTCGAATTTGGTTTTTACATTGCTATTGAATGGAGGGTTAAACAGTCGATATTTCTTCTTCTAATGTTATTGTTTATACTATTGTTATTCTCTCCATTTTCATGACAGTTTTCCAGTATATCTACAATTCTCATATTCTTTTTCGTTTTGTTAAAGATATTTCTATTGCTGTTGTTAATAGATGATATTTTCAATATGCATTTTGTTATATGTTCAAGTACAGGAGAAGGATAGTTTGATGATGTGTTAATTTATCAGGGTTTGATTTTTAGGTTCATATGTTGAAAAATGTCCTCGTTTTAGCTTAAATGTAAAAGTAAAGTTGTAAAGCTGGCGACCATAGTCGAGGGGGACCCGAAGGCTCCCTTTTCGATAGCTACAACACCGAGGTGTTGGGGAGGGCGCTACTCCTTTCCTTGGATTGCTCCACTTTACCCTTGATCCGTACCTTACAATGCTGAGTGTTAAGCAAGGAGGCATCAAGTACCATTTTTGAGTCTTTGGTATGACTTGACCTGGGATAGAACCCAGGTCTCCCGGGCCATTGGCGAACACTCTAACATCTAAGAAACTTGCCACTTTACAAGTGGTTTTTATTTCAAGTAATTCTTTGAAGAATTTTATAACCTTCATTTAATATATGTTTTCCTTTGATTTTGTTTTTCACGATAATTATTCCATTATCTCTATAAAATCTTATGTCATTTCAATCGACCACATGATTTTATACGCATAATTGGCATATGCCCATCTGTTGTCATATTTCAGCTCTATCCAAATTTCCCGTGGAAATATAAATTAGGCCCCTATGTCCCCTTATTATCCAGATTGCCTCTGTATGAAATGGTACATTTTTATAGCAGTATTTTTATATTGATTTGCAGATCAGAAATCTCTGTATATATATATGTATGTCTATCAATTCCACTTTTCATTCGTTTTTATGAACGGCGTTAACAGAACTACAATATTTTAATACGTTTACGCGGCTCGTGTCTCTTGATGCTGAGAAACGTAACTAAAAACACCTCGTTGTTTTTTAACTCTAAATATCAATATTAATCTGTCTTTTTCCCTCTCTCTCTCTCTATCGATCTATCTATACACACACACACACACATACACACACACACATACACGCACATATATATATATATATATATAGAGATGAACTCATAAGAGATGTACTCTTATGGATCCCCACACACGGCCGCGCAAAAGCAGGACGACCAGCACGAACGTACATTCAGCAGCTATGTGAGGATACAGGTTGTTGTCCTGAAGACCTACCTAGGGCGATGAACGATAGGGAGGAGTGGCGAAAGAGGGTCAGGGATATCCGTGCTGCCAGCACGATATGATGATGATGATGATATATATATATATATATACCAACCTCTCTACACAAACAGGATGGGTGACAAAGTCAATTATTTTAGCGGAGTTTAAAAGGTTTGAATTCAGAGTTTCCATTCTGCAAGACCGACAGCCATACCAAGATTAAAGAACTCAGCAGGATACATGGCGTAACGGTCATAGGCATCGGTTCCCTAAGCTTCTAAAGAGAAAATCATCCGGAGGTTGCAGGTTCAATCCTGACTGCGGGCGAGTAACAATACAGGAATACTTAACACTTATACCCGGTTATGGTTAACGGAATCAGAACAGGCGACCCCCGTGGATTAAATAAAGGATGTAGTTCAAAGTTCCGTAAAAATTCCCGAGTTCGACAAACACCTGAAGAAGGTTGGAGGACATATCGGCTGAAACGTTGTGAAAATAACAATAAAGATGAAGACAATAGTCCGAAAACCCTTAATGATGAAAGTCATCAAGCTTCGTCTCAGAAATTTAGACAACTATACACACACACACACATATATATATATATATATATATATATATATATATATGAAGCATATTCAGAAACTATAGAGACTGAAGTCGTATTTACCAAGACGATTGATGAAGCGTTAATTTTCTTCAAAATGTACCTGTAGTCATAAATATACCATTTCCAACAAGAGTTCAAATAATCGAAGCACCATTAAAACTCATGCTTTGATATCATCAAAAAGCTGAACTGTCGTATATTTTTAATGTCATTTGCACTCTAAAATTTTAGACATGTGATACACTTTCAGTTTATGTAACAAGAAAAGTTACAAGGATCTAACTCTGGTGAGAATGGAGGTTGCTTCACTTGCAAAATCCATCTTAGGCCAAAACTGCAAATCAAATATATTGAGACCGATGATTAAGCTTATCAAGAACTATCATTGATATTTGAAGTCATGACGTTTTGATAGGTTTGTCATCTACATATTATACGTTAATAATATATACCGCTTTGTCAGAATTATAAAACCTTAAAAAAATAAAAAATTCAGTCTCAATACTTTTTACTTTTTCAATTTCTCCTACAAACTGTTATATTCTTTAGGAACTAACCACTTGCCTGATGATCGCATAGGCGAGAAACTGAGTCACCTATATTGTCACACACACACACACACACACACACACACACACACATATATATATATATATATATTGATTTCTCATTTACCAAAAATGTATTCATATAAATATATATATATATATACATTGCATACTTGTGGAAGAAGAATTATGAGAAGATAATTGAGAATGTACTGAGTGCATAAACATATCGGAAGTTTCCTTTTTCGTAATATTCCATCCTCTTGGGAAATCGTTATGTGGAATCCCATGAGGGACCGCTCATCTGAGTGAATGTTGTTCGAATAACTGATGTAAACACTTCAGTGATCATACCTACACAAGTGTATAATCATTACGGAAGATGAAACGAAGGACGTCTTTCGGAAGATCGATTTAAACGTGGTCAGATTTGTTCCTTGAAACAAAGTCATCTTTGCGATAAGATAAACACTTCGATTTTCCGCTTCAAGAATAGTCAAAGCATTCCTATCCAAATCTTTGGAAGCAGCTCTAATTAAATGCAATGAACTAGAAAATTTAATTCGGACAAGATATAGAAGATTCATCTTTGCTTCTTTTTTTCTACTAAAATTACGATCAATTCTTAAAGTTTTAAAATGCTCACCCAATATACTAACAAAGAATCTAAGATAAGAGACACATATAGTGTAACGGTTAACTTCATTGGAAATGGAATCACTCAAAATCTGGACGTAGGTGTTTCCTGAATTATAATATTATAAATATTTTTTAACTGAAACTTGTAAAATTCTGAGGTTTTTTATCATTCAGGGTTCTCGGACTATTTTCTTCATCTTTATGGTTATATTCCCCACGTTTCGGTCGATATATCCTCCATTCTTCTTTTGATGTTTCTTGTTGAACTTGGGAGCGAAAACGGAACTTTGATCCCCGTCCTTTATCTAATCCACTTGGGTTGGTTGCTCTGATTCCGTTAGCCAAAACCGGGTACAAGTGTTGAGTATTCCTGTATCGTTACTCACATGCTGTCAGAATTCCTGTATCGTTACTCACATGCTGTCAGATTGAACCTGCAACTTCCAGATGATTGTCACTTAGAAGTTTAGGTAATGGTTAACGGAATTAGAGCAAGCGTCCTCGTGTATTGAATAAAGGAAGTGGTTCGAAGTTCTGTGTAGGCACTCGAGTTTGAGAATAAACATCTGAAAAATACCGGAGGACACATCGGCCGAAACGTTCTGAATATGACGATAAAGATGAACCTTGAATGATAAAAATCATCAAGTTTCGTCTCAAAAATGCAGACAACAAATTGTTAGTCGTTCACGGAAGAACATTTTGCAGAAATTAGTCTTAATAAATTGGCAATAACTGTTCACTTAACAATTTTAGACTTTCTAAAATCAGAACATACAGAATTGAAATGAATGTAAAATATAATGCGAAGCATAATATATATATATATATATATATATATATATATATATATATATATATATATATATATATATATATATATATATATATATATATATATATATATATATATATATATATATATATATATATATATATATATATATATATATATATATATATATATATATATATATATATATATATATATATATATATATATATATAACCCCAAAGTCTGGCAACATAGTAAATATCAATATTCTGTTAAAGACTTGCTTTGTGTAACATTAGTTGTCTTAGGAAATGGAATCGGTGACCTGTGTTCAAATCATGGCTAAGGCTAGTTGCGTTTCACTTCATACTAATACTCTTGGGAAAGGCATAAATCCATTTTTCTTCCCCTAAATATGGGTAAATACTTATAGAGACTGTGTTCTTTAGCCTGGATTTGGCAACCTAGGAAGGAGAAGAATATTTCGAATTTCAAACCAGCTCTACTCTGCTAACCTTATGTCAGATCCTGATCTTGTCTCATATCCTGCTCTTGGTCAGAAAGTTATGTGAATAGAGTTTTATATTATTCCTATTTATTTGACAAAGTCCACTAACGTCCCTAAAAATGGTTGATTAGATTCTGTTTGTTTCTTTGGTTGCATTTGTTTTATGACACATCAAACTTTGCGGGTTATTTAATGCCAAATCCATTTTTATACAAATAAACAGTTCTATTTCAAAAAATTCAATTGAGCATAAGTACGCAGTTTAGTTGTCCAAAACATTTCTATTTCAAAGTATTTGATTTAGCCAAACAGTTCTAATTCAAACATTTCAGGTTAATATAAGTATGGTTTTGTTTATACACAGTTAAATGTCAAAACAGTTCTACTTTAAACAATTCAGTTTCGCGTAAGTACAGTTTCAATGTAGAAACAGTTCTATTCCAAGCAATTCAGTTTAGCATACAAAAACAGTTCCATTTTATACCATTCAGTTTAGCATTAGAACGCAGTTTGAATTTCAAAACGGTTCAATTTCAAACAATTCAATTTAGGGTAATTAAACAGTTTAGTTCCATTTGACCCATAGATAGGACCCTATCAGGTCCTACCACACCGGGTCAGAGTGGACCTGGGAGCGATGGCAGCGAAGGGATATTCCGCATTCCCCAAAGCTCAAGCATTACTGGAGCCTTACCATCAGATTGTTTAGTGTCATATCCAGGACACTCATTGAGAGGGATCTTACCCCTCTGCAGAGATGTAGTCGGTGTATTCTACTGCCCCAGCTTACTGGGCAAGATTACATTCTATTTGGCACATAACTGACCAGCTCTACTAAGTAATTATTTGCATCATATTTAATCGTCGTAACTTTTGTGATATTTTTTCTGTTTTGGTACTCCATTAAACGAACTGGATTTGCAGCACGTTCCATCAAAAATTTAATCGATTTTCATCTTCCTTGGGAGAGTTAGACAAAATCTGGAACAAAGCCAGAAATGTGGTGCCTCCTGTGAAAATCGAACTTATTAAAAATCTAGTGTAAGCCTAGCCCGCTCATCATTACACCAAGCGATCCTGCCAAGAAAGATGCACTTGCATTTTTATGGTTCATGGCGTACAAAATACTAACATATGGATTCATTTATTATCATAATCATGAGTTTAATTTCTTCTCCAGTCAAAGCTACGCTAAGAAACTATCAGCCTGGGAGTTTATTTGGGGTATAAAAGAACTGTTTGCTATTATGTGCTTACTTACTTATCGTTTGAGTGTAATGTACAGAGTAAGATCTCGACATGTTTGAATGCTGAATTGATTTTTTAGGTTTTTTTCTTCAAATTCATAACAACCTATCTATATCTTGCTCGAAATGCAAAATAACAATGAAAAAAAAAACAAAAAAGAAACTGTATTTCTACTCAAGCTATTAGGAGTTTCATGAGAAATCACCCTAAAAGAAAATAATTTGTAGACACGGAAATTTCACGCGACAATAATAGAAAAATAGCTACAGTTATTAGTAGTATTACCGGTTAATATTATAGCGGCTACTGCTAACCTCAATCGAGCACCCATTCCTCTTTTTCAGTAATATCCTTTTCCAAGAACGAACGTATGTTCGTTTTTCGTTATCTATTTTTGATCTAAAGCTTTAAAACATGTGAGTGACGATCAAAAGTTTTGTTGTAAGTCTTAAAAGATAAATACATATTTATTGTGCCAAGAGAAAAACTACAGAGTAAGAAAAATTGTTTCAAAAAAGGGTTCCATTTTTCAACAATCCATTTGACATAATAATCCTATTTTCATAAGTATATCTGTAGTAAACCAAAACCTCAATCACGAGCATGATGTGACACATGGTTAACTTTTAAGCCGACTACAGCTGGATTAAATCCAGATTTTTCATTTTCTTAGATTGGTTGCATTACCAGAAGCTAAAATGTTCACTCTGTCTTGCTATTAACGTATAGCTTGCGGGATGGAGCAATGGATTAATGTCGTTCCTTAGGCTAACAGGCTTATTCAGAATTTGAGTTCGAGTCACTGGTTCTATTTCCTCTGTCGATAACCGCTACGCTAAGCACGATAACCGTTACGCTGGCTTTTTGTTCGTATATTGTTATAACACAGCGAAAATTATCACATCATAAGGTTAAAATATTCACAGAGAATAAAAACATTTTGATCTAATTTGCCTCAGTAGCGACGTCGTAATGCCAGTGTTTGAGCTCACCTCAAACTTTTCTCAAGGAAGAAATCTAATAAATATTAATTATAACATATTAATTTACAATTAATTATAATATAAATTCATAAGAAAAAATATGACTTGACATCGAACTCAATGGACAATGATGTCAGTGTTTGAATGGATTTATATCATGCTGATCTGATTTTAAAACACAAAAAAATGATGGCACTTCCTTATAAAATGTTGGTCGTCTGTAGAAGATGGACAAACAGACTTTTCCCAATTATTAATATAAATTATTACTTCCAATCAATCCCTATGAATCATACTTTTTGTTTTAAAACCTATGTGTAGGTCTAACAAAATACGTACTAATTTTTGCATCTCTATGCATAACCTATGAAGCTCTCTCTAAAAGAAAGACAGAAACTGGCTTCCCAAATGTAAATACAGATAGAATTATTTCATTCCCCTTTTACATCTTCTAATTTGACAGACAATTACCAAGGTGACCTGAAATGAGGTGGAGCCAAATACGGTGATCCTTAAGGCATTAACAAATTTCGTGATCAGCAGTCGTGAGTGAAACATGAATTTTGTTTAACAAATGGATTTCCTAATCAAACTATTAAATGCACTGATTAGTGCCACCAGATATTTGTTTAATAAAGAGTGATATCAAAAGAGTGAGCGGGTGAATGTTCGCACCAGTGATTTTTTTTCTCATAATCATAAAGACATTTTTTTAATTGCTTTGGTGTTTGGAAAATAAGTTAAATTATTTTGTACAAAGGTAAAGCGGTAGTAAAATTTTTACTTTGATTTTTCGAGTTTTATCTTACACTGTACTTTTACTGCTAACAACAATGTGAGCCTGACTATCCATACTGATCATAGTCTTCTAAAATTTTAATAATAATAATTTCATTTATTTACTATTTTTTTATTACAAAAGTATATTGCATATACTGCAGAATAATCACGATGAAAAGGAAGAAAATGCAGTGTGACGGCAAATTGACTAAAATCCCAAAACGGGACTTTATTTTCGCACGTGTGAAGACGGGGCAGGTTGGCACTTGATCCCCTATAGAATAAGTCCTCGTTCAGAGTTTTTCTCTCAGGCATATAAGAACTGGCATATTACGTGAGGGAATAATTTAGGACCAGACTGACCGCCGCTGGCAAGGGGTTCAAAATTTCACACTATCACACACCCACCAGGCCGCTTTCTTCCTTCCCCGAGACAATGGAAGATAATGAGCCTATAGGTTTTAGTCGTAATAATATTAATATTGTAGTAGTCGGCAACTCCGGTTTCCCGTGTGATATTTTAGGAATTAATAGGACAATTCTAAGCAAGATAACATAAGGCGAATAGAAGCTGAAAAGAAGCATGAAATAATAACATAGACCACATGGTAACATAAAAATACATGAATTCCTTTACTACAGTTATGTACACTTTCACAGTGTCAAAAACATATAATAAATTGACAGTCCACGAATATAAATGTCTTTTCTTGACTTTTATCTTTCTTCAAATTGAGAGAGAGAGAGAGAGAGAGAGTGGTATATAAAATTTGGGTATAAAGGAAAAATGTCCCCAAAGTTACTTATCTTTTTCTCGACGGGGTTCCACTGGAGAATCGTTCTTCTTTCACGGGCTAATATACTTTGTTCTGTTTTTAATACTGGCTTGAAGGACTTGGGATCCTTCGTGTCTCAGTAATTCTTTTGTCTTCCACCCGGAGTAAAATGGCTATGGTTCGTCCGCTCGCTACGAACCCTGCTCAAAAACTATTTTTCTTATCCTTTACTTCCGCTGAGGGGAAGGGAGCCCCACTTCCGTTTTAGGGTCCCAGCCAATCATTTGGCTTCTCTCTCTTTCCCCTTCCGGTGTCCGGCGACCTGAGGTTACTAAGTGCCAACACCTGGTCTCCCCTGTGTGACCCACATTCCTTCCTTAACGGTCACTTTTTTTGACGGCTTGATACTGTCAATTCAAATACGAGTAGTAGTAATTTTATCTCCCTCCTCCCAGTGGGATATCACGTGACAGCAGATTTTTAAAAATACATGGAAGCAAGATTGAAAGTTTTTGTTACTTTCCAAAAATGATGTGATGGAGATGGGTTTAGCTGTCAGTAGCAGTGAAGGGGGTGAATTGAAAGATAAAAATAAAAATCTATGACGTCAAAAAGGATCATAATTGTACCATTGTACTGAATACTCTCATTGTAAAAAGGTATCACTTTTTAGTTGTATACAATAAGAAACTGTTCGTCTGGAATCGAATATTTAAGTAACATTGTGAAAAATGAATCTAGAGAAATATTTGGCTTCATAGTAATTCATAATTCATCAATAACAGTCCATCATTATGATTTTTTTATCATATGTTATACGATTTAAATTCAAAAATTAACCAATGGCATTTTTAGGAGTAATCTTTTCATTTTGTTGTCACTTTGAAAATTTTCAGTTTCTCATATTTGATGTACTTTAGCGTTGATGCACAAGGCAAAATGCATATGTTTATAAGGATTCAGCTCTTAAATGTGATTCAATCTACACTACATACAATGTGCTTCAGTAGGAAGTCAATATTTTCATTCTTTTTATTCATTGATAACTTTTCCCTTTTATTTTTATTCGATTTATTAATTGCTTTGGCCAACGAAGAATCTAATGGCCGACGGTTCTTATGTCTATACGCTGTTCAAAATATTAATCACACTTGGCTCATTTTTTTTCTGAAATTTAATGACTATTAAAGTAAAAAGCCAGTTCTTTTGGGGCTAGGTTAAAGATTTTCAGCACCATTTCGTATGTGAATATTTATGATTGTGTGTGGTAGGGTAACCTCCTTCCCACCAAATTCTTGAAGAAGAAGAAGAAGAAGAAGAAGAAGAAGAAGAAGAAGAAGAAGAAGAAGAAGAAGAAGAAGAAGAAGAAGAAGAAGAAGAAGAAGATTGAATTGAATAAGAATTCTAAAAAGAGATAAAGAATACCAAATGACGAATAGGAAGGAAAAAACTGAAGTTGACAGAAAAAAAAACGATATGGCAAATGATAAAGATTAAGTCTCAACCTAGACATAAATAATCCCGTAATGAATGACAAACAAATTGATAGTTGATATATTGTTCCTATATGATTTCTTAAGCGGTCTATAGTTTAAATGACTATCATATACCAGGTAAGTCCTTAAATACAGCTATCAAATGTGCCCAATTTTTTTTAATTGATCAATAATTCTTTCTCCAGAATTATTTTACAAATGAAACAATAAGCATAAATAACAGAATAGCCAACGCGAAAACTTTCCATGAAAATAACCAATATATTATTTTTCCTTTATTTTTGTTAATATAAGATTTGTTCATGAATATTTTACAATATTTTTTCAGGGATCAGTGGGTGTACACACCACGGGATTGGCAAAACCAAATCCTGTATAGCCTCACCGATAATTCTCAAAACTCAGAGGAGCAGAAACTTGTGGGAGCATCGGATGAAGAGTTTCCAAGGTACCCCCACTCAAAAAAACCCCACTGTAGGCTGATTAGCCACAACGGCTCCTCACACCCCCTTGCTTAACCTCAACACTGATCACGTTTAAATTCTATGATTAATTATTTCTATAACTCTTTAAATGCTACCGTAACACATAAAAAAATGGCACTTGATATTGAAATTTCCTTTAGTGCAATATCGTTGAAATAAATTAAAGATTGAATCACATCCCTGTCTTCTTTCCAAACTAATCATCATAATAGCGTGAAGTCTTTAGTTCTCTCTCACACCTTTTGATATAATTACTCAAGCGAGATAAATATTAAATATTAAATATCGAGTACTCCATTTTATTCATTTACCTGAAATTAATTATGATAAATATTGAATAAATCATATGACGTTACATTGAGTTTATAGTTGCCGAGAGATGTCTTTAAGTATGCAATTATACAGTATGATTTGATTTTATATTGAAGTAACAGAGCAAAAAAAGGGTTATTATAGCAATATGCGTAGTTATATAGAAGAAGATAAAACAATTTCCAATCCACTCAGA
Organism: Sepioteuthis lessoniana; assembly: GCA_963585895.1. NCBI lineage: Eukaryota > Metazoa > Mollusca > Cephalopoda > Myopsida > Loliginidae > Sepioteuthis > Sepioteuthis lessoniana. The sequence goes on from CAUZXS010006327.1 coordinate 147,548, forward strand.
ATTTAGTATACACTTGCACACATCTAGATCATCATAATTACTCATTTAAATTAGATAGGTATTAAATGCTAACGATGGATATTTTCATCATTTTTTATTTTTACAAGCATGTATTTACCCAACCCCCTTCGCCATGGGATGTATGTGACACGAGGTCAATTTTTTTGCGAAGTATAGCTGGTTTCAATACAGAGTTTTCCTTCATCTAGACTGGTTACCTGACAAAAGTTAAAACTCTACCTAACTATTTACCCATTACTGGGGGGAGAACAGATAGATTGAAGGCTTTTTCAAAGTGAAATACAAATTGCTTCATCCATGATTAGAATTTACGTCACCGATTCTATTCCCAACGCCAACAACCGTTATGCCTAACATACTCCTCAATTGTTCTCAATTAAGTATTCATTGTAGATATAAAATCTGACCCAGCTTTCATTTTAATGGCAACTAAAGCCTTTAAGATTGTATCGTTATAAAGAAAGAGCATCTTTCTGAGTGTGTGTTTCTCAGTAGAATTAATTCGAAAATAACAATAAGAAAAATATTCATATTCTGATATGAATGAATTCTCTGCTCATGTTTACCCGTTTATATTTTCTGCCCTAGGCTGACTGAACAGTGTCAGTAATTTCTATTACCCCATGAAAAATATTGCATCGCAAAATGTACTCAGTTTGACTACTAAATAACCCAAAGATCAGTATCTAATGTCCATATTCATATCGTGGTCATAAAATCTGTGGATGTTGTTAACTATTTTCCAAGGTAATATTTCCTCTCGCTGTCTTCCACTAACCCCCTACACCTTGTAAATATATCTGAGCACGCTAAAAATACGAGCATTTGTCGTATACCTTTCCTTTTTTTACTACCTTCATACGTATGTTTTGTTTTAATGTATACGAAATGTACTCGGACCATTAAACTTAGATTAACAAATAGTAAATATATTATAATAAGTCAATTTTATCATTCGAAAGCGTATACCTTTAACTTTCCTTTGAATTGCCGAACTGTTTATCGTAGAAATTTTGTTTGCAGACTTACTGGACCCAGGGAAAGCTTTTAAATCAAACAATTGTTTCTCGTGGGCATATAAAACGTCTTATTGTTGGTGTGTCTCCAACAATAAACAGTAATCAACAGAAAACCATGTTAAAAGACAATTAATGATAGAGAATTTAAATTCCCTAACTTTAAAGGCAAAAATGAAGGAATTGTTTGTCCTTATTACCATCAACTACTAATTAGTTTTGTATGAACTTAATAGTATCAACTTATTGTTTTAAAAACGTCGCAGAAGTGACCCCATTTCTTGATACGTTTTTTGATGATACTATGCAAACGGATGTCTCAGTTGTCTCGTCGATATATTACTCGAGATAATAAGAAAAATCAAAAATGATTACAAAATCAATCGCCTAAGCTTATTTTTCTTGAATTAAATTCATGGGGAGCCCTTTAAACTTCAAACTTTACAGATTTGTAATTTGTATGAGAAATTAAGCAATGAAATCCCGAAGTATCACCAGAAGAAGATACAGAATAATTAATTGTTGCATTTTAAAAATCATTAAGCAAATATATCGTTTGTTTTTGTGTATATGCTTTTTTTATACGACAAAAAAAATAAATTTATATATATATATATATATATATATATATATATATATATATATATATATATATATATAAGGTTAGGACAGAGCAAACACGGTCAATGATGTTTTGCGATTGTCAGTCACCAAGTACCATAAGCTCTGTGTCTTCGTTACCTCAACTTTGATATATATTTTCTGTTACTGATATTGAATACTCTTTATTCCTAATTATTTTAAACTACGTTTCAGATATATATATATATATATATATATATATATATATATATATATATATATATATATATATATATATATACGTGTGTGTCTTTGTCAGTCTGTCTGTTTATCTGTGTATGTGGAGATTGATTAATTGATAGATCTAATTTTGAATAGCGTTGATAGTCAATAATGAAAAAAATCATTTGCACCCTTAAGATATATACCAGAGTTCATTTGAAATGATAGACAAATGTCATGAGATTTAAGAACCCAATGGACAAGAGACGAGAGTTTATAAAATCTTAAAATTGGCAATTACTTTTGTCTACATTAAATATTTCCATAGGTAAATGCTACTTTAAAAGCCAGCATAAGAATGCTTATATTTGAATTCAAGAACTGTTGATATAATGATTTCATTGTAGTGCATTGATGGTAGAAAGATTAGAGAGACGCCGATGCTGGTTGGATGTTATTGATATTATTTGCTTTCTTGTGACGTGAAAATGCTAATGATCGCCATAGTTTCAAGAAAATAAGCGAACATGACGTCGAATAAAGTATTGATTTTTCTTCTTTTTTAAAAGGAAAACCTTGACCAAATAGTAAAATTATCGAGTGAAGAAATGAGTTTAGCAATCCCACTGATAAAACATCAACTGTATCCAACTCCACCATTGTTTCTTGCTTTATTTTTTTACATGTTTTCTTTCTCCTTTATTGTTTAAATAATGTTGGTATCTATTCAGTTGCAATGTTAAAGTAGTCTTATAATAACTATGAATGCATTTAATCAATCTCTTCACCACGGGCCAGTGTGGCACAAGATCAATTTTTAAACAGACTTTTAAAGGTTTGAATTCAAATTAAGGAGCCTAGTGGGTCCCACATTTTACCCATAAATGAAAGGAGTATAGTTGGATGCTGACTTTTGTCAATGGCGTTAGCGCTATGGGAAATAAAAACAGCCTTTTTCAGGTTTTGAAATCGTGTTACTGTCTATTTCCTACAACAAAAACCATTACACCACGAGTGTGTTATGTAGTTAGTTACTTGAATTTGTTTAATGTGGTTTCATTTATAAGAATAACCATTTGGTTCTTGATCATCTATTTTGGAACCGTCATTTATTTCTTTTATAGATCTTGTTGCCAGCGATTCGTTGGTTCTTAATAGCTGAAACTTTATTTATGGGAAGATAGTATCTCTTGTCACTCTTTATTAGGTTTACTGACGAACAAAATCCACAAATGTGCGAGAAAGCAAATGAAAAATCTCATCAGTCTGTGACAATCACTTACCATTTTTCCTCTCATGATAGATTGTTGGTAAATTACTCCTGTTTTGAATTGAAAAAAACACATCAAGTCTACTGAAGTCACGAGAGATAGATAATCTTTTAAGTATTTCGTTCATAATTGAATTTTTTAACCCTTTCATTGTTGTGTACAACTGTAGTGAAAATCCAACCGTTATACATTGTGTGATCATAATTAAACGTCTGAACGTGCGCAATTATAGTTTCGTTATCTGGTCCGTGTCTTATTGCCAATAAGAAATCTCCTAGTTATCACCGTGCATCGTGCTGTGTGCAACTAAAGTCGATTTTCTCCGGGAAAAAGCGGCACAAGTGACAACTGAAATTTGTAAAATGCAACAAAGAAAGCTTTTGTTCCTTAATTTTGATTAATTTGATTCCATCATTTTAAAAGTTAAAACCCAGTAATAATTCTAAAATTTTATATCTAATGATTTTTTTAAAAATTTATCCCTTTTTGTATTTTTGAAATAGTAGCATAAATTAAAGACGTTCGTCATGCTTTTAAATCATTATTTACCATGAATATCTGTAAATTTGCATATACTATATTAACATAATATATAAGTGTTTTGTAAATCCTTCTAAATTAGTAAAGTTATCAAGTGGTTAACGTTTTTGGGCCTCTAGTGTATATTCCTCGTAGTATAAATGTAATCATGAAAATATAATTTTTTTAAATGTTGATTTTCCAAATTTTGGTAATTTTAACTTGCCGACTATAATTCGAGTAAAAAATGTAAACAAGACATTTTTTAATACTTTGAATTTCACGAATCAGATCAAAGACTAGGTTTTCGATCTTGGAGGCTTTCAGCTAAATTTTTGTTTTAAACGGTTAAACAAACATTTTAAGATTTGGTTTAGCTAACCTAACAGACACAATATAAGAGACTAGTTAAGCAATATGTTTATGCTTGAGATCAAATCCAAGCAGTAAATGCACAAAATATTTTCGAATGTTTAACACCAATGTACTAAAAACATGTTACCCGATTCCGCTAATACCCAAAGAAAATTTAATAGTCACAGATCTAGTCTTTGACTTGTGATGAAAGATGTAAAGGAATATTATTATTGTTACTCCTTTTCGAGTTTTTAACACCAGTGTTAGCCGATGGTTTCTTACTGGAGTTTGAGTGACAGCAAGTTTTCTCAGGTCTCCAGGACTCTTCTCGGGATTCTGCCCAATCTCAATAATACGATAGTTTGGATGGTCTCCACTTGTCATCTTATTTCTTAGTCATCCAGTCCTTGAACCAATCCTTTGGTGACTGTTCAAGGAACACCAATTACTACTGGTGTAATCGCCACTTTCATGTTCAACAGTTTTTTCAATTCACGACCAAGATCTAGGTACTTATCTTTCTTTCCGTTTTCTTTCAATTTTACTCTTTAGTCTTGCCAGGACTGCAAAGTCCACAACTCGGCAAGTTCTCTTTTTTTGTTGATTATTGCAAGATTATTATCATACTCCCTGTGAGTTCCTAGTTAGTTGATGGTCTTTTACAAGAGTAAGTAACTGGACTCTTTTCCATATTCTGGCTGACCTTTAAAATTATATAGTTTGGATAGTCTAGACGCGCTCTCCTGTACCGTTGGTGTACTAAAGGGAATTTAGACCCCGTTGTGAACCCGTCGTTGACGAAAGCAAGAAACTCTGTTCAACAACCCAAAGGTTTATTGACTACTACACTTGTAGGTTGACGCCAAAAGACGGAAAGGCAATATGGAAACTGAGACGACCGTGTTAGCTAGAAAAAAGAGGCAACATAGCATGGTGAGAAAAGCGAGCAAACACAAACCTTGAATTTTTCCTAGTTCTAACATGTTTGTCTGTCGGGACACAGGCAAACGCCTCCTTTGGATCGCACCCCTAAAATTGGGGCCCGTAAACTTTCGTCTCCTTACATCTTCACGGATGGCTTTCAACTGAACGTCTTTACCTTATCATATCTCGCCGTCAATTCCTTAAATGACACAAGTCTTCCCCTCAATTCCATCTGTCGTGTCGTGGGCAGAAACGTCCGCTTCCGACGGTTCCGCACATGTGTACAAGATTTCGAACCACCAGGATTTTTTTTCAAGTCATTTTTAATTATCACGAGTAATTAAGCCAAGCTATTTAGGGACTGTCTGATTTATCTATTTATTTGTTTATTTATTTATTCAACTTAAGTTTTCTGTAAGTCGTTCAATTACGTTAGACTCCGATTTCCAACTCTTTCTAAGAAATTGGGGCCGTTCCAAGTGCGCCAGTTTCAGTTCATATCACCGTTACTCTCATATTCCACAGTGTATTTAGCTCTGTTGCGTATAATCTATTTTCGCTTTTATAGAACTGGTCCTAATGGCGTTGTTCTGTGATGCTATTAGAAGAGACACAGTTTCTCATTCATCGCTATATCCAGATTTTATCGTTTAAGCTTTCGCTAGTCATTATTTGAAATATCTTAGTTTTTTCTTCCCGTTTCTATTTCTTGATTATTGTAGTTCTGTTTATCTTTATGTTGTCAGTGCCGTTATTGACAGCTGAAATTAGTCTTTACTCTTTTCTATGTCGTATTCGAGTCTTCGTATTGATGCATCCACACTATCTTCAATGTTGGCGAGTTCTCTTCCTACTTTTCTTGACTCATTTAGTCTGTTTGTCATCTCTTGTCCTCCGGTCCAATCGTTGAAATTCTTCCTTTGTCCATTTCAAGAATGTTCCTAAGTATCTTACAAGGAGGACAACCCAAGCATTTATCCCTTTGATAAGATTTCTCCTGAAGAACTTGCTTTCGAAAGCCTTTCACGTACGTTTGAGGTACTCTTTTGTTATTTTTTCTTTCATCACCGTTTGTTTGATGGTGCCCACTTCTAATATTCCCAAGTACTAATAATTTTCCTTTCCCGGGGCGTTCTGATTCTTTCTTAATTTGGCAGTGTAATTCCCTCCATTGTTTGTCTTTTTCAACTTCTCTTTTAGACATGTTATATTATTATTATTATTATTATTATTATTATTATTATTTACTCATTAGAGTTTTCACATCAGCGTAAGCTGATGGTATTTCACTGGAGATTGAGTGACAGCAAGTCTCTTCAAGTCTCCAAGACTCTTCTCAGTATTCTTGCAGTTTTCAATAATGATGTTGTTTGGATGGTCTCCACTCGGACGCCAACTTCCAAATCTTCCAGGCCCTTTATAATAATAATAATAATAATTAATATTATTATTATTATTATTATTTCACTCCTTATGCGTCTTCCAAACTATTTCTAAAAAGGTGATATTTAACGGGAGTCTAGGTTACAAGTTTCCTCAGATCTCTTAGAATCTTACAAGTATATTAGCTGATTTCCGCAATGTTGTGGTCTGTACAGGCTGTTCTTCTTCTGTTCTCTAGATCACCCAGTATTTTCTCTAGAATCATGGAACATTTTTTAAGTGCTCCAACGATGATTGATATCACCGTCATCTTTCATGTTCCACAACTTTTTCAGCTCTCAGGAAAGGTCCACGTTTTTTGCCTTCTTTTCTTTTAACTCTGTGGTCTGCTGAAAAAGCAAAAAACACTAAACGATAAGTTATTTTCTTGTTATTCAAAAATAGGTCTGATCTTATTGTCTGGGTTATTGTATCCCTTTGTATTGTTGACTCCTGAACAACCATTTCCATCTACTTTTCTAGGACATATTCTGGTTTGTGCATATATCATTTGTTATAATGGTCACATTTCAGTCACTTGCACAATTCCTAGTTGATCATTTTCTTCACCAATTCATAGATTCATTTGAATTACTTTTTTGACAATGTGTTGCAATTGCTTATTATGTGATAAACTACTCTCTACCATTGCATAACCTACACTTGCTATTCTTCAACGTATTACTAATATTTGCTTTGATATAATTACTTCTTATGGAGTTATTTTGTGATGATTTAATAGAAAGTCAGTTTCTCTCTTCAGGGTTTACTTTGTGGCCTCGTCTAGGTCATCGGAAATGCAATTTCCTGTGTCTTTCTTAAAGCATCGGCATTCTAATTTTTCTTGCCATTTTAGATTTCTTGACTTTCTGTTTGTTGTTAATCGCTTTGTACTTATGATATTACTGTTATAAATGAGGCCTCTTGCTGCTGTAATAAATCCTTTTTACTATTTTTAATATATTCTTCAATTGTTGCATCCAGGTATGAATCCTTTTCCTCATTATTTTCTAATCACATAATGTCTACGTCACCTCCTTGGTGTGTAGCTTTGAGCATTGTCATCAATTTCTTTGTTCTATGTTTCCTATTTATGAGATCTACTCTTGTTAAGAAGGCGTCAAAGAATCTTACAAGAGATACTGCCATGGAATTTATTCCGTCAATTAAATTTCTACTGCAGAATAATTTTCGAGAATTTTTCTTGGTCTTCTGTAGTAATCCTTTCTTACTTCTCCCTTATTTTTTTCCAGATGATATCCGCTTCAGATATTCCAAGATATTTCATGTTTTCTTTTTCTCCAAATGCTCTGATGCTTTTCTGAATTAGACGTTCTATTCCTTCAGTTTCTGTTTGCTCTTTATTTCATCATAAGCAACTTTCATTTTTCATGTGCATTTTCATTTTTAAGTAGAGGAATTATATTGTTAATTGAATTATCATGACCATAAAATCTGCAAACACTTACGAGCGCCATATGGAACCACTGTTTTAAAAAAATGTACATCTATTTCCTTGCCCTTAAGGTCTTAATAATCATGCGGATGCGTATTTCAAATCCTCTCTGGAAGACGTGGCCCTGTATGTGACCGTGTCCTCTGTAAAGAGTACGGATGAAACTTACAAAACACATTCAGGTTAATTGGCCTCGCAATTGCAATGACGAGTTAATTTGGCATTGCTTTTGTGTGATTTGGACCGGGTTACGGTATACACAGTTAATGAGACCTAATCATTTCGAAACAGCTCTCTAGTGGTTCCGTATGTCACGCGCAAGTCTTCGCCAGATTTTTTTAGTCATGGTAATTCAATTCACAGTTGCATTTTTCAATTCCAAATTCTGTTCTTATATCTTGGCTGCAGATTTGAGCAGATTCTTTTATGGGGTATTTTTCGTTTCATTCTTGTTAATGATCTTAATATTAGGTGGCTTATCTTTACACATGACTTTGTATATTAAAGCCTCCTTTATATTTATTTCGTACGCAATTCACTGGCATCATTGCTCTAACAAATAGTAATGGTGATAAAAAAAGCTTCTTTGATTAGATTTTTCATAATATGTAATACACAAATTTCACTAATCTTTTATAATTATATCATGGAATTATCAGAAATTGAGTTTCACCAACTTCTAACTTATTTTATGTTTAAAATATCGAAATTAACAGTGGATGACAGTTTACTGTGTAATTATGTTTTCTAGAAAGCCCGTTCACTTTTTAAAGTCTTTCTTTTGCAAAACTCTGGTATTTATCTTAAACAAGTCTTTCGTGGTCGGGTCTACATTTAAGCTCATTGCGCATCAGTTTTGTTAGAACTCACGACTATATGTTCTTAAGATATTGTCATTTACGTACAAATTTATATAGAGAAGATATTTACAGACATATTTACTTGGCTTTATTTTGTTCAGAATATGAGAGGTGTAAACTATCGTGTGCATGAATTTTTAGAAGTTATCCATGTGACTAAGCGGTCTTGTTTGAATTTTATTCCATGTGCAAGAAATTATAACTTTGAACGAGTTTTCTCAATTTACTTCATAATTACTCCTGATTCTTCCATTACGTTCAGTTCCTTCTTTCAAATCCTATCAAAGGACCTTACAATCCCTTTTAAATCACTCAACAAACCATTCAATTGAAATAATGGTTGAAAAAAGCATTTTACGTTCTCTTTCTTAATGCTGCAAGATATCTCTAAAGACATGTACTTCAAACGCTTCAATTGGAAACTGTTTCCGTTGACGCAGTTCTTCAATAAGAAATTCAGCAAAACAGTCATTTGATGTCAAGACAGGACAGAAAAGCGTTTCTCTAAAGTCATTAAAACTGTCCTTTTTACCAAGTATTTTCAGTCAAAATATTTTTCTTTTGACTTGGATGATTCAAACTGGATTCCTAAATGTCCCATCATTACATTATTAGTTTCAGAGGATTAAATCAAAGCTAATATAGTTTTTGTTGATAAGCCCTTTTTTGTATTTGATAGTTTGATTACATGGGACAAACACTTTGTTCACTCTCTTTTCAATTAGATTAACATTTTATGTTATGTGTGTTTTCTGTTGAACAGTTTCTTTCAAGTCCTACCTTATTTCAGTTTCTATTTAGATTTAATCAAATCTTTACAACAGCCAAGTAACTTGTCCGAGTATTTAAAATTGGTATAAAATTGTACATGTCGATATTACCAACAAAAAATCTGAATTATTTTGTTTTTTCTTTTATAAGACATATAAACTGAAATTATATTAAAAGATTAAACAACTGTTTTATGCAGATATTCATAGATCCTAATAAAATTGACTTAAAGTCTGGTGATTTTGTCAAGCCTATTCCAAATTAAACTGAAACACACACACACACACACACATATATATATATATATGTGTGTGTGTGTGTGTGTGTGTGTGTATTTCTGATTGTAAACAGAACATTTTAGCAAGGTTTTTACTAAGACAATACATTTAAAATGTTTGTAACTTTAAACAAAATTTGAAATCTATTTCAAATCCAATTTGCATTGGGATGATAATTTCATTGGATATTCAATCGAACTGAATGTTAATTTTGCGCTTCAGAATTCTCGATATAACGGATTTAACAATTAAATGTTAATCAGAATCTTTCTGTCCTCTTCGTAAAAGAAACATCAGTAGCATCTTAGACCCTTTTAAGTAATTTACTAAACATTTTTTACTCAGATGTAGCATAACGCTGAATAATGGGGAACGCTCTGAAACTCGAACTCACTCGAAAAAGTTTGCAAGTCTCGCTTGTTAACCATTTCACCACCCGAAGCACCTAAATCTTAAACACTTTTTGTAACGAAAACAATATTGGTTATTGTATTATTTTTTTATGTAAATATATGATATCAGGCCTGGCAAGTTTTTGACTTGTAACAGCAGGTGATAGTCTCCTCAGATTATGCAGCACTCCTCTAAATATTCAAGTCGATCTTAAGAATGCTGTGGTCTAGATGATGTCGATTCTTCCTCTGGTTTACAAATTTTCCAGTCTTTTCTCCAAACTTTTGGAGACCGCAGTAAGTGCACAAACTACAATTAGAATTACTGTCCACCTCATTTTTTTTGTACTTTGGCAAAATCTAAGTATTTGTTTATGTTTTCATTTTGTCCCTGTGATCCGCAAGAACGGTAAAATCCACTCGATGATAAGTTGTTTTTATTTTTTGGGCAGGGAATAAACACAGGGTCTGATTTCCTGGTCGGGATTTGACAGTCCGTGTGTATCTCAAAATCCTAAAGAATTTTATGCGTCTGATTATCAAGGACGGATTCTGGTTTGTGCACATACTATTTTGTACTGAGGTTAAATCTTAATCTTTTGCACAATTCCCAGTGGAATGCCTTTCCACCTAGTCGTGCATAGTTTGTACTCCTTTTCTGCTGGTTTTCTATATTCACTTATGATGTGATTTACACTTTCTGTTGCGTATAATTAAATTCGCTTTTAATCTAATTGGTTATTATGGCATTATGTTGAGCTACTATTAAGAGAAGTTCAGTTTCTCTTTTGATGTTTCCCTATCTCAACCATATTCAAAAATCACGAGTGTAAACTTGGCAGTTTGTCACTTACGGTATCCATACAGTTGTTTTTAGTTTGGGGTTTTTTTTTTGTTTTTATTTTTACTTCTGTTTTCTGGTTTCGGTTTTTTTTCTTTTTGTTCATATTTTGACATTTCTATTACTATCTGCTGGAATTTGCCATTCTTTGCTCTTTTTGGAGTATTTCCCTAGTTTGAGAATTTTTACAGTCACGCAAACCTCAATGTTAGCAAAGTTTCTTTCTTGTACATAATCAATTCCCTTGCCTACCTGTCCATTTTAAGAATGATCCAGAGTATCTTACAAGGAGAACTAACCAGGTGTTTATTCCTTTGATGAGATTCCAGCTGCAGAACTTTATTTTGAGAAATATTCTTGTTCGTCTGAAGAACGTATTTCTTACTTTTTTGCTTCATTTCTATTTTATGGTGTCGTCTTCCAATATTCCTGAGTATTTGTAATTTTCCTTATCTCCAAGCATTCAGAAGTTTTCTCGATTTGACAGTTTTATTCCTTCCATTGTTTTTCTCTTTGCATTTTCCCTTATGAGCATGGCACATTTTCAATGCCAAATTCCATTCTTGCACCCTTGAAAAAATTAACCCGTGTGCAAACAAATGATAAATAGAAAATAGAATTATTTGCATTTGATAGAAATAAGTGAAACTATCCAACTGTACGAAAAAATGAGTTCAGGTTTGTTTAAAAATGTCATCAACAAAATGTGTTTGGAAACCATTTATTTAATATACATATATGAAAAGGATTTGGCGTAAAATCCAACCGAACGAAACTAAACTAAACTATGAACTACGTGGATTTTATTATACAACATCCTGATAAAACACAAAATCTAAAACGAGAATAGAATTGAATATACTGTACAACTATAACATTTTTTTCGAAAATATGAGGTACAGTGATTGGTTGTCAAAATAAAAGATATGAAAGATTTAATATGACAACAAAGTTTGAACGTCACTTGAAATATGTGGAAAGAACTGAAAGTGTAATAAACGGATTAGATCTAATCGGATTAAAGGGAATTGTGTATATTAACAAATACATGAAAGACGATTGGGTGAGGAGATAAGTAGACAAAATGAAGCAGTCTGCTTATTTACACATGAACTATGTATATGAAAAATCAGTGACAAGAGATGCACATCATATATTTAGGATGGGAGATGAAATAATGAAACCAAAGGAGGTGATAAAATAAGTCATTCATTTAATTTTCTCTCACTTATTATAGTCATTCTACATAGCCAATGACTTTGTATGTTGATATCAAATTTAACCTATTATAGACAATATACAAATATTATCAAATGTTTTATGTTTATTGTATTTACCATCCAATAATTATGCATATTTTACAACTATTGCAACAGCATACATCAGTCTGGAAAAGCTGGGCACGATTGGATGGATAATTGTTAGTTGCCCATGCTACGGATCTCCTGTGTTCATGACACTAATGTTATCCAAGGAAAAAGTAGATATGTATAGTTTTAGTTATACAAACACACGCACACACATCTATATATTAAGAATTTATTTTGCTATGTATATAAAATAAGAGTCCTGAATATCATTTACAGAATATATATATATATATATATATATATATATATATATATATATATATATAGTCTATGCAATAAACTTAAAACATATATATATATATATATATATATATATATATATTCCAGGTCAAGTCATACCAAAGACTCCAAAAATGGTACTTGATGCCTCCTTGCTCAGCATCATAAGGTAGGGATCAAGGGTAAAGTAGAGCCATCCAAGGAAAGGAGTAGCGCCCTCCCCTACACCTCGATGTAGTAGCTATTGAAATGAAGCCTTTGGGTCACTCTTTATGATGGTTGCCAACTTTACATATATATATATATATATATATATATAAGTTAAGATAGCGTAGACATCGTCAAAGCCTCTAGGTGACATTCATTTTCTTGCTTATGCAATCATCAAACCACGTGTTACGCTTTATGTGAATACCTTTGTATATACGGTTGTGTTCAACATCATGGAAAGGGTGGTCTACTTTGTTGGACTTCTTGGTTAGCATTCTCTAATTAATACTTTATGTTTTTTTACATGGTTATAGTGTATTGATTTTACGTGGTCGTGTTTTATTGTTTCTTCGTGGTTAATTTATATTAATTTTGTGATTCTTTAATTTATTTATTCTATTATGCTGAAGGTATTATTTTAGTACTTTATGCATTATAGATTTTATTATCTTATTTAATTATTTTATTTTTTAATTTATTTTTCTGCTTTAATTATTATTATCTTATTCTTTCTTTCAATTTATCTATTTTTTCATTTTTTCGTTTTAATTTTAATTTTAATTTTGTTTTATTTTATTTTTAAAATTTCACTTTGTTTTTGGAGATGTTAATATTTAGGTGGCTTCGTAGCAATATTTTCATTCGTACATTCGGATATGAGTTTTTTATCGTTTATTTAGGAGTTTGTTTTGTCTGCGAAAGTGCTTATAGATATTTTCCCTCGAGGCCAAAGTTACACTGTTTTAAGGTGTTGTTGTTTACTAGCACAATTTTTTTAAACTTTCCTGAATATTTTGGTATGTTTCAGCTTAATTTTTAAGGTTCCAAACGTGTTTAAAAGGTGCTAAACTCTGTTTCTATTTTTAATCGTTAAATGATGTTTTGTGTCTGTGGCTCTTTTCTTACGAGAAGCCTTCCTTTATGTCTATGTAAATTTTTCTGTGCTCTCTTTAGATCTTATGTTGGCTTGATACACATCGTTTCTTTGTTGGCAATTTTACTTCAGGGGACATTTGAGAGATTTTTGTGAGTGTGTTTTTGTTGTATTAATAGTTTTCTTGTGAGTTTTTACTATTTGTAGTATGTTTTCAGTGCAGCTATCGCTAAGTCTTTGTGTACTTCAAATGAATTTTTTGTGTGGTTTGTTTGATGTAGGGAAGTTTATATTAATTAGTTTTATAATAATTTTTCATACGTTTGGTTTTACACTTCTATTAGTGTAACATACATATTAGCTGCATTCGCGAAAACTATAAATAAAAATGCATATATGACAGACTAATAATCATAAAAACCTGCAGCAGACCTAAAACTGATAAACTTAGAAAACAGATCATAAAAATATTTTTTTAAATATATGTTTAACAAAGCAATCTTAACAGAATAAACCTTTTAGACGCAATATTTAACTTTAAAAAATGAACCAACCATTGAGAAAAGAATACAACTCCCCACTTTATATTCACCCCTCCCCCAGGCATTCATCTAGCGTTATGACCAAAAAATCCAAGAATCCACCAGTCACTGATTATCTGAAAACTCATTAGACAAAACTATCTTCTATAAAGCCAAAGACTACGAAACATCACTAAAAACAATGGATTTTCTGACAAGTATATTCCCCTAGCAGAAGAACAACATGTTGAAATAGAAACATTTGCTTCAACTCACAATACAATAAAAATATGAAAACAACCGTTCAAAAATATTTTTGATATTAATGAAAACACTTCCCTACATCAAACAACGTACACATACTATTCAATAGAAATACGCTAATTCTTAGCAACAGCCTAACACAAATCATAGTAACAATAAGAAAAATAGAACAATAAATGTGTGTGTGTGTGTGTGTGTGTGTGTGTGTGTGTGTGTGTGTGTGTGTGTGTAAGAGAGAGAGAGAGAGAGAGAGAGAGAGAAAGAGAGAGAGAGAATTTCGTTGGTAGTTTCTCGCCATTACAAAGATCTGACGAAGACATTGGTCTCATAGATGACGGAAAATAGGTCTTTTATGAAAATGTTCAACGCAAAAGGCAGTGGATTGACAAGAATGAATTTCAGCAGAAGAAAAATAATGCTATGTGAATGGTGTGATCACCAGGATATTATGCATTTTGATTTTTGAAACTGCAATCTGACGCACAATCCAGACCTACTGTCATTAGTGGCAAAGTCTGCGTGAAAATCATCCCAGAAAATACCTTGCATACGTCATTAGGAAACACTTGTGTTTCTCCCTGATAACACAAAACTATATTCAACAGGAATCATTCAGGAAATATATTGGATTTAGGTTAGTCTGTTCCATCCCATTCATCTTATTCACAAGAACTGGCACCAATTTATTTCCATCTTTTTCTTTCTCTTCAAAATGCTCTGAAAGACGAAAAGATTTTCTCACGAGGATCAAGTGAAAACCTTTGTCGAAACTTCTTGAGCTCGAAACCAGCTGGATTTTACTAGAAAGGAATCAGCAAACCACCTGACAAGTGGTGATTTTAGATAATTACAAAAATACAATTTTGATTGAAGTTAAGTCATTGTAAAATTATTCATGAATAAATCATTTATGACCCAATCAAATATATATATATATATATATATATATATATATATATATATATATATATATATATATATATATATATATATATATAATAAAATATGGCTTCTAAATTCATACGAATGAAGGACTGGATGAAAAGAGAAACAAGAGCCAAATTCCATTTTTATGTCTGCATAAAATATTTGGATAGATGCAAGTTAAGTATGAAGTAGTCCACGACACCTTACATAAGTGAAACTTCCTTTTTCCTTAGTGGTACGTGAATAAATCATTATATCTTATTTTAGCATAATCTTTTACCGCTGGAACATATCCACAGGTAGCTAGAGAGAACGTCATTGTTTTTTCTAAACATAGAAAATATATCTCAAACAGACACCAAGCGACTTGGACCTGCTAACGCGTGCCAAGTGCAATAAAGTAAGCATTATATATTTTGCAAATTGCAAATTGTGCAGATTGATAAATTGTGTAGGCTTTCTATTTCAGGTTCTGTTGTTCTGTTTAATTCATTTCTCTCTCAAGCGTGTATTCACTGGAACCTTTGTTATAAGACAGAAAAACTGTTCTCTCTTTTACAAAAAAACTTGTTTCATGTGGTATGGGCATGCTTTCGCTGTATTATCGAAGACTTAGTTATATATTTACTTTATGATTTAAAATCTAAAATATCAACAAAGCTATATAAATGTCATGCTCATTTCAGTAATAATATAAATCACATTGACGACACCTAGTCTACAAAAACAAATGAATATATGAACTTATAAAAACATAAAGTTTAGATTATCGGACCATGTTCTTGAGGAGTCAAATTCATTCATAAATTTCGTTCCTATACATTTTTTTGATTCAAGATCAAACGTTTAAATTTTAATTCACAAGAACAAATCAAACGTTTTCGAATAATTTTGAAACATGATACACGATTAGTCAGCACCGATTACTTTTGCCAGCATCATGAAGGTGATTAATCACACTGGACTGTGAGATGCCTAGTACGCCTGATACTCTCTGCGGGCTACTCGTCGGATTTGCTTCCATGACTTGGAGCACGGCCATGGAATCCATCTTGCCGAATCGTCAAGGTTCATGCAACCTGAGTAAAAATTCTTGAATTATTCGGTTTCTCTGCTTTCTTCTTTCGCACAACATATGCTTGTACCTAAAACGGATTGAACTGCTTCGGTTACGTGATATAGGCACCTCAAACAATAATGAACTAAAGTATTGCAAAACATTTCACTAACCCTTGTATAGTCACCTTCATCAATGTTAATGATTTTGTGTTGCCATCATCTGCTTATATGATACCATGTAAATTACAAAGCTTTACCCCCGTGAACAATATTTCCCTAAAGACTGACCAGAAAATGAAAACCGAAATCTTAAGTTATTCATAGATGCACTCGAAGTAGTGTTATTATCCTATTGGTTATTAATCACAATATTCTGCAACTACATTCTCCAGCCTTCTTCATGTGTCTGTTATGGTCAGTAATCTTTAGGAAATTTCAAAGCGAACTTAGTATTCAGATCATGAACATATATTGTTTTCATTCCATTATACTTGCTTAGAGGCAATCTCATATTAATTCTTCCAAGTTAATTGGCATTGTGGTTTCGCTTCTCCCACGATATATCATATCTTAAATAAATTGAATTATTTTAATATGCTATACTCTAATGGAACACGTGACTTCAAAAAAGAAAGATAGTTTCCTATCCGTTAAAAAACTGAGTAGGTTAAATAAATTAGCCTAATTTTCGCATGGCAACATTCTTACCGAGAAAAAATATAGTAATCTTATTTTTGTTAAAATTAAGCCTTTTAAGTAATACTATTTTGCTCATATTTAAAGTGTGAATACCAACACAGATTTCTAAATGATAATTGCGTTTAAACTGAAAGTGGGTTAATCTTGAAATGGACTGATTTGAAGACTCCATTCTTCTTATTACTCAACAAAATATTCTTTGTCAGCTTATTTTTGTGATCGCAGGGCGTAAGGATGGTGAGATATATAGCTATTAAACATTCTTAGGTTGCTAATAAGATTCAGAACCAAGGTTTTTGAATGTTAGTCTTTTATATGTCCAAATTATTTAGCATTTTTAGCGAGAAATTTCATTAATAGCATAAGTATAGTATAAAATTGAAGTCTTCCTTTGTGTATATCATGTTAGCTCAACCAAATCTTTATATTTGTTCTCATCGCAAAAAGTTGATATTCATGAGAAAATTTATTATTTTTTCCTAAGATCCTTTTTATGTAACTTTTTCTCCGGTTATCGGAAAATAAAGATTTAAAAACCGTGCAGCTTCCATTTGAAGTAAAAGCAAGGGCGACCAGAAGAAATTAAATTAAATCAGTAAGCCCCAATGAAAATATAATAAAGTGTTATGTTTGTTTTTACTGTTTAAAAAGTAGGTGGGAATCAATGCATTTATAAAAGTCAAAATCGCGCACTAAACGCAGCTTTTCAGAAAATATTTCAAATTTCCCATTTACATACTGAACAGGCCACTGATTTTAAAACGGTTTACAATGACACGAATAACAGATAGAAAAGGTCAATCAAATGAACGCTACTGGATTAATAATGAGTTCATTTGTCTAATGCCAATGTCGGTAATCCAATTTATCTTTTTTTGGTCTAATTATGACAAGTTGAACTGACCGATGACATTAGCCAGAGATTATCATTAACACCGAAGTATCCAAGGTCAATTGTGGAGTAAAACGGAACATTGAAAAAGAGCTAAGCATCTTGATAGAAATATATCGAAAGATAACTTATTAGTTTTGTTTTTGCGTATGTTTTGTTTTGTTTTGTTTTGTTTTGTGTGTGTGTGTGTGTGTGTTTTTTAATTGAATTAATAATTTGAATTTATATTCAGAAATTCTGTTGATTCAGTGTGATAAAAATCTTGTACCAAGAATAAATTCTAATCGGGTATATATCTATTTTTCTCAACCTGGGTTAAAAAATAATAGAAAAAATTGTTTTCATGAAAAAGGAACGAGACATAATAGTACAACAAAAATGTTTTGAAATAAAGAAAACAATTTGGTTTGTTCTGTGAGCCATTTAGCCACGGGGACTCCCCTTCGAGATTTAGAAGATCAAAAATAAATGTTGCTACCTCATATCAAAGTCAATATCCCGGTCATTTTAGTTACAAATGACATTTGACCTCAAATGATTTCAATGATGAAATCTGTATAGGTTGTGTTTGAATCTGAAATCAAGTCAAACATCCTTGCTCACAATAAAGTCCCAAAATCATTCTGTTTGGATGTGCTTCTCGAGCAGTCACTCACAAATGAACATATAAACTTCCACATAGTTGCAGATGACATATATCAACTACTATTATCACTTAATCCTACCTATTATTGAATTTTTTCTCATAATTATTTATTCATATGGTAATTTCACTTTTAACATTTTGTTTCATTATTTCTGCAATAAGTTTTTATAAATTACCTAAGAACTTATACCAGTTTATTATTTTTCCCGTAATGTAAAGATTTATAAGCTTTGTATACTAGCAGCTATTTCTACATACATTTCCTTGAGATAGAAACGTCGGAGGAACCAGTTCGTAGAATAAAGAAAATTACTTTAAATCACCAATCAAGTAAATGGAAGCTGGTGGTTGCAAGGTAGTTTGGTTGGTTAACTTTTGGGGGTTGCTTTAAGCTGAAATCAGATTAACATTTAAAATCTTCAATTTTATACGGTACAAAAATGCGTTTTCCCAATAATTTTAATCAGTTAAATATGTCATTGTCTCAAAGCGATCTATTTCAGTCATAAATGTGTCCCTAACAGTTGCTTCTATTAAGGATCAAAATGGAACTGGAAGTAATGACAACGAAGTGGTGATAGCTCTCTATCCAGTGATCTAGAATTTAAGCAGCAGTTTGGGGTCATAATAAGGACACTTGTAAGCTGAATTGTTACAGTTAGAGATTAGAGATAGATTTGGAAATGGATATCTTCGAATATTTGAATGCACAGAATTATTACAGGTAAGTATATATATATATATATATATATATATATATATATATATATATATAGTCATCAACAAACAAACTGTTTCGTTGAATCACCACTCATCCGTGTGGTTAGACATGTGAAATGCTTGAAGCTTGAATCGAAACGAAGCTTACTTTAGGCCATCAGGATATTCTACTCAGCGTAAAAGAAGGGATTTTAACGCATATGTTTTACTCCTGTTTACATAAGTACGCTTAACGGCTACCGAGTATTCAAGTCACTAGAAAAGCTTCGCATTACGTGAGTGTCAACCAATAGTTCCTTCACGATATATATATATATATATATATATATATATATATATATATATATATATATAGTCATCCACCGAGAGACTGTTTCGTTGTATCACAACTCTTCAGTGTGGCTAAACATGTAGACGCTTGAAGCTGGGATGGAAATCCGCCCAACTTTACGTTACACTTAGTATCTTACCGCTCAGCCAACAGGCGATAGATTGGGAATTATAATGCATTATGTAGTAACTTTTGTTTGTTTATGTTTTGCCTTAGGGGATACCAGAGTGCTCAGTTCATTAGAAGAGCTTTGCATTACCCGAGTGGCAGCCGTTAATTCCTTCGCCAGAGTGCTCAAGCCCCGGTTGTAGGGGAGCGTGTATATATATATATATATATATATATATATATATATATATATATATATATATATAATGTTAATTTGCCCGTTAAAACAAATAAAAGTATATCATTTCTTTTTAGAATATTACTTACGAAGATCTTTGAACACAAATATAAACTGCCCGGTCGGGAAGGTTTCACTGACTGAATTCCATGCAGAGAGTTAAGACGCCCCTCGCAGAGATTTAAAAACCCCACCCACCCAAAGAAGGATGTGTTCTGGGTATAATGATAAACTGAATTCTACGATGAGGCTTCAGTTGTTAACATATTGGGAGTGCTAATTCTTGTTAGGGTCCTGTCGATTTGTCAATTCTGTTTAAACGTTTTCGATAGAAATACGCTGCTAAATATTTGTATTAAGAATACTTACTTGAAGTAATAAATATTTGCTCAAAATTATTAATGCTTAACTGTGTGCAAAAAAATGACACATTAAATAGGAATACTTACAGCCATACAAGTGTGTACAAATTATGGGTATTAGATATTTGATATAAAACGGTGTAAAAACACTTAAGTAACAAATACTCAAAAAATATTATAGGAATGCGATTTCCTAATATGTAGGCATAAAATAATCCTTAATGGGTTAATATGCCGTTAAAACCAATTTATCAATCAAATGAATGAAATTGTAATTTTTTTATAACTTTCAAGCTATCTACAATTTGAACAATGCATTTAAATTTCAGAAGATAACGTCTTCCAAAAATAAAAATAAAAAATTAGAAAATACTTTTGAAGGACTGATTAAAATGTCTTTTAATTGTGACATTAGTGGGGAAATCATACATAAAATATTCATTTACATACTAAGGAGGTTTTTTGTGAGTTTTCCTCTACATTTTGCAACTGTATAGAGCCGAAATAGTGTCTTTAATAAACCTGTAGAGATAATCGAACTGAAAATTGAAGACATTTTAAAACCTGTTTGCTCAAAAGATAGTGATAATTAAAATGAGTTATGCCATTTCATTAAGAATTAATAGTAGTTGGCGACCGTAGTCGAGGGCAACCAGAAGTCTCCCTTTTCAATAGCTACTACACCAAGGTGTGGGGGAGGGCGCTACTCCTTTCCCTGAATTGCTCCACTTTACCCTTGATACGTACTTTATATTGCTGAGTGTTAAGCAAGGAGGTATCGAATACCATTTTAAAAGTCTTTGGTATAACGGGACCTGAGATTGAACCTATGTCTCCCGGACCATTGACAAACACTCTACCCACTAAACTAATGAGAATTAATATTTTTCATTAAATATTTTAATATTTGTTTTAATATTTCTATGCAGATAAGACATCTTTGTAAAATATATTACACCGTCGAATACTACGAGTATAAAGATTTAATAAAGCAACTAAAATATATTCCTTCCTTTGAGATTTTACCAAAATGACGAATGACGTGGCACAAGGCCAGATTTATGGGGCACCCAATGAGTACAGAACTCATTAAGAATGGTCTGCTAATCTAGCTAGTTAATCAGGACACCACATTAGGTATTAGAGCAAATAAATAGTGTACAGTTGTTAGTTCAATCCCAAGTCGAGTCATACCAAAAACTCAAAAAATAGTACTTGATGCCACCTCGCGTAACACTCAGCATTTTAAGGTACGGATCAAGGGTAAAGTGGATCAATCCAGGGAATGAAGTAGCACTAAACCTTAATGTTGTGGCTAATGAAATGTGTGCCTTCGGTCACTCTCGATTACGGTCGCCAACAATTCTTTTTACTTATACATATATAAAAAAAACTAAGTAAATGCTTATATCTTAACATGAAAATTGTTACTTAACATAGCATAATGTTTCCCTCTTTTTCCTTGAATTATGTGTTTTCATGCTTAAATTTTTCCGAAATCCTTTAAGTAGTACAATTACTACAATGAACCGCTAAAAAAGAAATGCATCCAAATTCTCCTTAATTAATGTTGATACCAGTTTTAATTTCTGATATCAAAACTACACAGTTATAAAAGAAAATTTTCCATGAGAAATTCTACGAAGCCATAAGGATGTCAATCTCAGGTTCGAAAATCATAAACACGAAAAAAAAAGATTGTTGTTTAATAATGAACTTGCTGAAACTGATTATGAATTTACTTGATAACGAACATGATGAGATTAACAAATATCGAAATCTTCTCATTATTCATTTTCTTAAACAATTTCTATTTTATAATCTTTGTTCTAACTTTTTTAAAACCACAAAACAACTAAAAACGACAATAGCTTTTGTGAGAAATAAGTCTTCATTAGTAATCATACTTACGATATCATGAAGCAACTATTATTCTACGAAAACTTTCACTGAATTGTTTAGTAAAATAACTTACATTTATAGACACCTAAGAGATCTTGACTTTTCAGTAGAGTGTTCGCCAATGGTTCGGAAGACCGGGGTTCAATCCCAGGTCGAGTCATACCAAAGTCTCAAAAAATGGTACTTGATACCACCTTGCTTAGCATTCAATACTATAAGGTAAGGATCAAGGGTAAAGTGGAGCAATCCAGGGAATGGAGTAGTGCCTTCCCCTAGACCTCGGTATAGTAGCTATTGAAAGGGAGCCTACGGATTACTCTCGACTAAGATTGCCAACAACAAAAGATCTATCGGTTCAAATATTTTGTTTGATTGACTAGATTCATCGTTATATCGCTTTTACAGCTCCTTCCTGAAGAACTACTTTTAAAATTAATTCGTACTACTTGATTAAATATAAATAATTAGATTATTAAATACATGTTAATATAATTTATCCTTCTTTTGAAGTTTGAAAAGTTAAATTCTGTATGATTACATGTATCTTGCAGCAATATGGTTTCTCGCTGATTATTATCTTATTCAAGAAATATCTTCTTTTGCATAAGAGATCTTTTTATTTTTTAAACAAAACACGTTTTCTGGCTCCACAGAATGTCTACCAAATTTAATAGTTCTACATCAAACTCTTTTTATCGTTCACGGATTTCGGACTATTGTCCCCATCTTTATTGTTTAAAATTTATTGACAAAAATCATCAAGCTTTATCTCAAAAATTCATGCAACTAGTATCAAACTTTTTGGTGATCTATAGAGAACGAAGAAACCAACACTTCACTCTGACTAATGTAGATTTAATGTATTGTAACACTACATCCAACATGATTAAACTCGAACGACAATAAAACATTGGAATTCAGAAAATATCATTTTCTTAACACTGAAAAATACAAAGCATTTTTATCTATCTTGAAAACTAGAAATGTAGCCAAATTTTGCTACGGATTAATTCCTGAAACTATTTTCATCTAATATCATTGTGTTCTAGGCACTTCTTAGTGAATCTGTGCATCATGTGGCCAAGAAATATAGCCTGGGTTTAACATTGAATTTCTGACTGCCTCTTCGGTTCCCAAAGCAAATCACTCAAAATACCATTCTTAGAGTTCAGTTCAATTATCGATTATTTCTTATGCTGTAAAGTCAATGTGACTTTCTTTGAGAAATTCGCATTGGAAAGTCGAATAGATTCTTTTTGAAGTCATTCACACACACACACACACACACACACACACACACACACACACACACACACACACACACACACACACACACACACACACACACACACACACATATATATATATATATATATATATATATATATATATATATAGTTTATTATTCTTAGCATTGTCAGAACAGTGGAATTCATTAAAACTCGACAAGACTTTAGAACTGATAATTGTGTGTGCGTGTGTGGGTGAGATAGATAGAGAGAGAGAGAGTCTCTGTGTGTGTGTGTGTGAGAGAGAGAGAGAGAGAGAGATGGAGAGAGAGACAGAGTGAGAGTATGTGTGTGTGTGTGTGTGTGTGTGTGTGTGTGTTAGAGAGAGTGTGTGCGCGTGTGTGTATGTGTGAGAGGGAGAAAGAAAGTGTGTGTGTGTGAGGGTGTGTGTGTATGTGTGTGTGTGAGAGAGAGAGAGAGAGAGAGAGAGTCTAAATGGAAAAAATACTATTGTACTAATTCCTGCGTTAATATGATTTTTTTCTTGTACGAAGTGTTCGTAAAATATCGATCAATTAAAATAGAAAGCATTGAAAGATTTCGTGCAAACCACTGAAAATATCATGAAAGAACAGACGAATGCACTAATTACCTCGGGAAAAATTCACATAATAAATAAATTTACCAATTATAAAATGCTACATGAAATTTAGCAGTTCATTAAAAAAGGAAAATAGAAATAACAGTTGCTGATTGTCTTAGTAAATCGCAACATATCTATCAATATTTTCATTTCAAAAGCAAATTGTACAAGACCCTCGTAAATTAATTAAAATATGTCATATAACCATCAAATAGAAATACTCTCAGTTAATATACTTCCGTATATGTCAATAATGGTGAAGGTATTATTTGTCAGGTGTAAACAGCCATACAGTGCAATGAACAAAATGTTTCAGAAAGGAGAAGCTATATCATGAGGGAATATCTATCAATGAATCAGCAGGAAACTTTTCTCGCGCAAAACGTAAGAAACCACACAGATTTCAAATTTCCTAACTTCAAATAATATCAACAACGTATTTGCCTTACTGAAATAAGTATTATAATTAAAGTATTAAGTTTATCAGTAGCTCTTCAAACTGGAAATGTAAGATTATTTTACAGAATTATTAATTATTCCATCCAAACGAAATCATGAAAAACGATTAAATCAACACTAAGTTTTATTTATTTAAGTTTAAAAGTAAAACAGTTCCCTGCAAATCACCGAAATAATGTTCTTCAGTATTAACTTTATAATATAAATGTATAATTCTTAAAACTGTTGTTATGTAACTAAATGACCGTTTGTGATTGTATGTTCTACGTTTTAAATTGACTATAATATAGTAAAATTGATAAAATTGAAAAATATATCTAAAAACGGTGTTTTGGCAAGAGTCTTTCTTATCAAGTCTGTGATCCAAGTCTTGAAATTTTATTTGTAGATACGGAACTTCGGAGTGTGTGTGTGTGTGTGTGTGTGTGTGTGTTATCATTGTTTATGCTTATTTAGAAACAAAACCTTTCACATGAAATTTTGCGCTTACTTATAGATATTATGTGATACTGTCCAATAGAAGCTATAACATTTGATATATGAAATCTATATGCAAATGTAACAATTATTATAAGACAGATGTAGAGTTTTAAAAGGTTTCCTGTAATATAGAAAGTATTAAATCTACACGGATAGTATTCTTTTATTAGAAAAAAGATTCTAATACTACCTCTGTCGTTTAAAAACGTTTGACTATTAATTCCTGATAAAATAAGTAATTGAAGCATACATAATATTGATGCTGTTTTGGTTTATCTTCATTTATATATGTTGTATAGTTTAAAGAAAAAAAAGGATTCATTTTCATTTTCATATTACCCTATAGACGTTAACGCATCTTTTTGTATACGATAAACGTAAAACTTTTTTGTATTACATTACTTCCTTTACAGATTATTGTAATATTGGCGTTATTCTCATACCAAAGCTTTTCATTAGGTTCTGTTTTTGATAGAAATATGCCATATGCATATTAGTAAAAATCATTAAAAAAATCTTTCATACTCCAGTTTGAGGAAATCGATAAAAGGTATTGTCAATCCATTACAAAAATGCGCCTTTTTCTAGGCACTCAGCTATTCTTAGATTCAGCTTCCATTCATATCTTTATCCTTGGTAAAATACCTTGCTGTATAGAATCGGAAAGAGTTTCTTGAAATACTAGGAATTAGATCCTGCTCAGCTTCCTGATTATTTTGCGTCTAGTAATAACTCACTAGAATTGGCTGAACGAAAGAAGCTTATTTTGTTTCCTCTTCCATTACTGTCTGTCTGGAAAGTTATCTGTCTGCAAATCTGCTGTTTGGTGTCTGGTTTGAGAAACATGGCCAAGCAAATATTCTCATTCTGATTTCAACAGCATATCTTAAATTCTGACATCAAAATTAAAGACCAAGCCAACACAGAGTATTTCCACAATGTATTCGTTGTTTAAATTTACTCATATCTGAAATACACCATGTTGCTGTAAGAGAATGAACATTAGAGAATGTTACTATTTTGATTAATCCTGTAACTTAAATGTAGAGTTCAAAATTATTCATAAAAATAGAAATTAGATTGTCCTAGTCAATGTTCTCAGTTTGAATCATATTTCAATAACAGATTGTTTCTGAGCTGGCAATCCAGTGAAGAGACAAGCTGACCATCTATGAACAAAGACAAACGTGTGGATCAGTAACCAAGAGATTAAACACATTTGTTCTATACTAAAATATTTTCTAAGATAAAATTTCCTTCTCTCGGGAGGACTCAGTTTAAATCAACTGAAGATTAAAATATATTTAGTTTCTTTCTTGCGATACTACACAGGATATATATATATATATATATATATATATATATATATATATATATATATATATATATATGCGCGCGTGTGTGTGTGTGTGTGTGTGTGTGTGTGTGTGTGTGTGTGTGTGTGTGCTTATGTCTGTGTTTGTTGCTTTATTTTTATTGTGAATTGATATACATGAATTTGAAGAGTACGTTCGTATGTTCCCAGTGGACTAGCAAACGGTTTAATGTAGACCTCTTGGTTTGAACGCACAAGAAAAGTGTAATGTAAAAAGACATTCTTTCAAAGGAAGAAATGCCCAACGTGAATGGGTTCCAAGCTATAAGTTATAATCAGCAGACGGCAATGTTATTGCAATATATCATTAATCATTCATATATTTCCAAATTTCAAAAGAAAAGAATACCCCATCATATCTAATAACAAAATCAATATTTACATATTATTAACATTAAAGATTTGATATACAGGATTTACAGACGAAAAAACTATGACGAAGATTTATTTATATATCTATTTATTTATTTGTTTATTTATAAATATATTATGGTTAGGACGAAAAATTCAGATAAAGAAACATTTTTATACATTCTTGAGTGGCGTTTATTTAATTTTTTCAAAAGAAGAGTAAAAATTCTGGCTGAGACAAAATTAACTTTACATGATAATTTAGAATTATAGTTGGTAAATCTCTCTTTTCATAGTCTGAATTCAACTGTTACATTAACATCTAGTATAAGGCATAAAGATTAAATTGATAACAACATAACATAACCAGACGATTCAAATAGTCGAATATTTCAGACTAGTGAAAAATTAATCAATTCACGTATAGATTAATGTAATACTTTCTTCATGATCTGAAAATTGAAATCTTTTTTTGCTTTCTGTAGGCTTTGTAGTCGTTGATTCAAACTAGATCTGACGACACTATCATTCAAGAATTCTTACTATCGACCACACTTTTCACAATTAAACATTTTACTAAACAACAAATGTAAAACTACGTTGAACTAGTCTTCGTTAGATGGCTATTAAATGTCACACAATTAGAAGATGGTTCGCAGTTGATTTGATATCAAGCAAGAACAAAATATTCGATCCCGAAGAAAAGTGACACACCAATGTCAAATCAATCGAGTTAAACGCTTCGAACGAAGACTTTTATGACGCTTTTAAAATCTTGATAAATCATGCACTCTCAGTTCTAGGATTCATATCAAAACACTCTGGATATCAGGAATTACATTAATAGGATGTATCAAAAGCATCTCATCGACATTAACTCCAAAGTTTATTTCATATGCATATCTAAAGATACCGGCCCATTGACCAAGTCGGTCGGCTGTTTGCCAATAGCTCGGAAGACTTGGTTTCAGTACAAGGTCAAGTCATACCAAAGACTCAAGAAATGGTCTTTGTTACCTCCTTGCTTAACACTCAGCATTATAAGGTACAGATCAAGGGTAAAGTAGAGCACTTCGGTGGAAATAGTAGTATCCTCCCCTAAACGTCGGTGTTGTAGCAAATGAAAAGGGACCCTTCGGTTAGCCCTTGACTATGGTCACCAACTTTACTTTTTATATTATCAATACCACCATTATATATATATATGATGAAAAATGAATATCAATCCAAAGATACGGAAAGAAAAAGTTCCACCGTGAACGAAGAAATTACCTTGTATGTCGGTCCGTAAATTTATTTCCACTTCTTCGATGACTTCGGAAACTGAAGGAAGAAGATAAAGTAACAGATGTCCTAAAAGTAAAAATGAGATTTTTTTGTGTGTGTTTTTTTTCCTTCATAAAACGATTAATCCACACCAACATACCATTCGTTCCAATAATTGAATATAGAATAGGGAAAAATAAGGGTTTTATCTGCTGATTTTCTGAGTTTGCCACTTTAGAAAAATAAGAACGGTTTATAATTTTCAGGGTAGGTCCGTCTTGAAAGCTAGAGATAGAATATTTAAGAAATTCTAGAAAATCACATTACATCAATTTTTATTGAAAAAAAACATTTTATCACTGTTAAGCCAGCAATGGTTCAAGCCCCACAGACCAGTTATATGACTTGGAGGCATATATACTAGTCCTATTACTTAATTATTACTCCTAATCAAGTATTTATTACCTGTAAAAAAGATACTAGTTCACAGAATCTTTCAATGAATCAGAATCTCCATAATGGGCAAGACCAAAGAATTTTCTAAGGATCTCCGGAACAAAATTGTATACCTGCACAAGACTGGAATAGGTTTCAAAACGATTGGCCATCGGCTTGGTGAGAAGGAGTCATCAGTTGGTGGGATAATGAAAAGATGGAAGAAATACCAATTGACTTCCTCGGTCTGGAGCTCCACGCAAGATCTCCCATCGGGGAGTAAAACTTTTGATGAGAAAAGTGAGGGAAAAACCCAGAACTATGCTGCAAGATCTTGTTGATGATCTTAAGGCTGCTGGACCCACAGCCACCAAAATGACCATTAGTAACACACTACATCATAGTGGACTGAAATCATGTAGTACCCTCAAGGTCCTCTACTCAAGAGAGCACATGTACAGGCTCGTCTGAAGTTTGCAAATAACCATCTGGATGATTCAAAGGAGGTTTGGGAGAAAGTGCTGCGGTCAGATGAGACTGAAATTGAGCTTTTTGGCATCAACTCGATTCGCCGTATTTGGAGAAAAAAAGCTGACTTGAATCCCAAGAGCATCCTCCCAACCATTAAGCATGATGGTGGAAACATTATGCTTTGAGGCTGTTTCTCTGCTAAGGAGACAGGACGACTACACCGGGTCAAGAGAAAGATGGATGGGGCCAAGTACAGGGACCTCTTGAGTGAAAACTTCTTTGCCTCCACCAAAGCACTGAAGATGGGTCGTGGATTGGTGTTCCAGCATGAAAATGAACCAAAGCTTACGGCTAAGGCAACAAAGGAGTGGCTCAAGAAGAAGCACATTAAGGTAATGGAGTAGCCTAGTCAGTTTCCGAACATTAATACTTTAGAGAATCTGTAGAGGGAGCTGAAGATTCGAGTTGCTCAACAATAACCAACAAACCTTAAGGATTTGAAGAAGACCAGCAAAGAGGAATGGGCCATATCTCCCCCTAGGATCTATCCCTGACTTTTAAGATGAACCAACCCTGAAAATTATTGACCGTTCCTATTTTTGTAAGGTGACAACTCGCAAAATCAGTAGGGGATTGAATACTTATTTTCTCTACTGTATATATATATATATATATATATATATATATGTGTGTGTGTGTGTGTGTGTGTGTGTGTGTGTTTGTGTGTGTGTGTGTGTGTGTGTGTGTGTGTGTGTGTGTGTGTGTGTGTGTATTGTTACCAGTAAATAACTAGTATTGCTTTGAGAGTTATTATAATCCATTCATCAGATATTTGACTTAACGTTATGTCGATATTGTTTTAGACAACTTCCTGGGATAAACGATTGTTTTTTTCTCCCGCTAAATTAACCGATATATATATATATATATATATAAAGAAAAAAACAAAGACCGGTTTTCTTGTCCTGAAGGAATTACACCCAACTCTGGTTTAACTGGACCGAATAATACCCCTATATATATATATATATATATATATATATATATATATATATATATATATATATATATCGTGTACAGATGCATTTATATTATTTTTAATCAGTAACGTGGATTTTGTAAATAAAAGATTTAATTTCTTCTCACCTGGTTCGAAATCCTTTGTTTTCCTGTTTCATAAAACGCTTTTGCAGAAGTTAAATTTCCTATGATTAAGATAGCTTATACTATATCAAGTAGTTTAGTTATGTAGTTCCTATGTATATATTACAATAGCTTATTAAATAAGAGACAGAACAGTTTCGGTAAAAATGTTTTTCTATTACTAATTTAAGAGTATCGACTCTCAAAGTGGCGAGAGTCCGATAATTGTAGAAATAAGGAAAAAAGAAGATAACTTTGTCAGTTAAAACTTTTTTCCACTAAATCTTCCTCCGAGATGGCAGTGCCTATTTATTTTCATACTTTATTTTTTTCTGTTTATTGATCAAATTTCTCCTTTCTCCAGCTCAGTATATATCAACTGGCAGAGATTATTGACTATTTATACACATTCCATAACAATTTTTTAACAACTCCTTATATTTATATACACACACAAAACCATACATACATACATATATATATATATATATATATATATATATGTGAGTGTGTGTGTGTGTGTTTGTGTGTGTGTGTGTGTGTGTGTGTGTGTGTGTGTGTGTGTGTGTGTGTGAGACATGGAGTCACTTGATGACTGTTAGTTTCTCAACTATACGATCATCCGACTTAAGGATGATCACGCTGCAAGCATTACTTTATATGCAGTTGTGTATGGCATGATGTGATCCTTCGTTTTATATAATTGCAACACTTAAGTTTTTAGATTTCTTCAAGGTCCAAAAATACAGGTTATATAACAGAATTACTGGAATATAGAATAATAATAATAATAATAATAATAATAATAATAATAATAATAATAATAATAATAATAATGAGGAATGTATCACTATGTACTCTCCTATACACGTAAATGTATATGGCGATGTCAAATCTCAAACAGTATATAGAGTACATTATAGTATACAATACATGAATATTGATTCTGAGTACTGTTGATGCGGTATTTGATTTTAAAACTGAGAACTTATCAATCTGTATATGTACCAATTTACTGTTTGTTATGGTACCTACCTACAAAGTAATGGAATATTCCTCAATATATACCGACTCTACTTGACGATCGGAAAGAAAACCTCCAAGCAGAGTGGAGCGTATGCATTACTCCCCGGGAGGCGCTGAGCCGGGACAAACTTCGGTCGGCCGCGTTTTTTCGGTGCGCAGATCTGGTAGGGTGTGTCCTGGTTCCAGTAGCAATCGGTCGAGTTTCGCTTTGACCGGCATCCTCGAGCCTCAGGGGACCGTCCCCTCAGGCTCTAACCCTCCTTGAAGGGGCAAGGTTTATTGCCTGGAGCCTGAGGCGCCCCTTTTTAGTGGAATACTGACGGGGCCTGAGGCATTTTGGGGGATGCTGAGCGTGTCTGAGCTATGACCCTGCGCCTGGACCCACCGAAAAAAAGGCCTTGTGCCATACTCGTCCGGTTGGTTGGACGAAATACCGAAAACCTCCGAGCTGAGTGGAGCGTATGCATATCTCTCTGGGAAGCACTGCGCTGGGACACACTTCGGTCGGCCGCGTTTTATCAGTGCGCGGATCTGGTCTAGTGTGTTCTGGCTCGGCAGGCAGTCGATCGAGGTACGCCTTGGCTGGCATCATCGAGCCTCAGGGAGCCGTGCTCCCAGGCTCTAACCCTCTTAGGAGGAGCTAGGTTTACGCCTGACGCCTGAGGCGCCCTTTTTTAGGGGAATATCGACGGGACCGTGGCATTTTTTGAGCCGCCGGGAATATTTGGACAACGACCCTGTGTCGGGTTCCACCTAGAAAAGGCTTTGTACCGCACTCGTCCGGTTAGTGGGACGTGCGACAAATACCGATAACCTCCAAGCTACATGGCAGTACCGGAAGAACATTCCTAACGGTTGTATAGCACCTGTATTCTGTATATTTGTTATGTTATTGTAATTAATTTGTTTCAACCAACATCTCTTGTTTGCGTGTCTTTATTTTGCCTCCTAAACGCCACAACACTGTTATCCAGCAATATTCCCTGCATCCTTTATCTTGACTAAATTGAAACGCATGTTTTCCTGTTTTCCTCCTGTATGTTTTCAGTTGAATACAGAGATTCTTCTCATAAGAAATGAATTTATTGTATACAGATTTATACGTATATATTCAATATGTCTCTGATCTTGTTTCTAGAAAAAAATGTATCATTCTCTTGCACCATTATCCCATTCTCTTTAGCTTGCTTTAAGAGTGATACTTCGAACATTGCTACACGGAAAATGTTTTTCCTCGTTTTTGGTCAATATAAAGAGACCCTTCTATTATCGGTTAAGTGAATACAAGCTGAAAAGAAGAGACTGACTGCATCCTTCTACTTTGTTATCAGAGAATCAGCTGGTACTTAAATCTTTTATTTTATGCGCCATTAAGTCTGATCATAATCAGTTGTGTAATGAGGCCATACCAAATAAAATGATTCAGAGCTACTGGTTTGGTAAAAAAGAAGAGGAACAATATAAGAAAAATTTTAGGTAATGTCCATCAAGGCCAACATTATTATCTTAACAGTTATATATGCGCCAGGTGTATATATATAAGTGGTAATTCAAAGGAATTTCCCCTCCCCGACAGAATATTAACATTCAGCATCAAATGAACCTTTATACGCCATTATGAAAAGACCAAATAGTCGCATAAAAGGATAGTTGCTTTTAAATCACAAAAATAAACCTAAAACTTTCTCACTATATATATATATATATAATTAGGGTTGCCGAAAAATTTCTTGACATGTATATATAGAAACCCTATGTTCACCAGTTTGTATTTGAGTTGGGATGATTTGCTCCTAAGTCTAGAAAGGTCAACCTGATTAAGTGTCTTACATTCAGAGCTTTAAAATCTTTTTCAGATAGCAAAATTAAAAGTGAATTTGAGTAAATTAAAAATCTATTTTTGAGTAATGGGTATCCCAAGGAAGTCATTGCTGATACCATTAACTTAACTGTGAATAAGTTCAGGAATGACAACAGGCCATTTGTCCCTTCTAAATGTCCAGTTTATGTTAGACTTCCTTGGATTAATTCTGCCAGCCAGTTAATTACTGATAAGGTTGCTTCTTCTGTTGCACGCTGTTATAATGCGGCTATGGTTCGAACTGTCTTTACCACCAGAGCTGCATTTCACTCTATCCATAAAGATGTACTCCTTATCTTTCAGTAGAGTAATTTAATTTATAAATTTCAAGGTTATTGTGATGTAACATATATCGGGCGTACTTCCCAACGTCTTGAGCTAAGGGTGAGACAGCATGTTCCTCGAGGAATTCGTGATCGTACAACATCCGGGCATTCGTAAATGTTAGATTCTGCTATCTGCGAGCATTTGAATGCTATAAATTCCTGTGCGGCCAATTACAGCGATGAGTGGTTCGTTTTTTTAACACAGAGCTAGGACTTAACAACACCTTAATGTCCTTGATGCTATTTACATTTTATTTAACCGCCCTTCACTGTGTAAACAGAATCCAAAGCATATCTTTCATCTACTTGGAGATGTTTCTGGCGTGACTTAAGGTGGTTTTATTTATATTTTTTTAATTTTCCCTCCCCCTTTGTCGAGCCATCATTTCGCATATCACCCTTCAATTTTGTATACATATTTTTTTTTAAGCGTCCTCCGGTTGAATCGCTTGCATACTCACCTGACGAAAGACCTCTTGTACCATCTACAGTTAATTTTAGACACACACACACACACACACATATATATATATATATGTATATATATACATATATATATATATATTTGTCACTGCCTCCCACCAGACAGAAGATGACACAAGGTCAATGATATGAAGGTCGGTTAAAGTAGGGATTTAGGGGAGGGAAGGTCGGGCATGAGCCGAGGTTCGAAACCTGCTGGACTATGCTGGTCATCGACCCATCGAGGGCAATGTGGGCCTGATGAGCCTAACTGGTCTTGGACCCAAATCGGGGCCCAGGCCTGCTTATGGCTTAAAGTGGACAGCAAGGCCCAGTGCTATACATGGGGGACAGAGGTGTCACTCTTGCAGTTCGCCCAGACGAAGGTTACCTAGCTGAAGCCGGGGGCCTTTCGGCCTCGAATCTGCCATTGATTTCGATACCCAATCCGGCACGAATGCCAGACGGCCCATTTATATATATATATATATATATATATATATATATATATCAGTCACATTTTAAACTACTATACATACGAAGAATCTTTAATTGTTATGCTCACTGAGTTATAACTATTTTATATACCTCTATTTTGTACCTACGTAAAGAAAGTAAATAATTCTGCCAGTATATAAAACAACATCCCGTTGAAGGAAAATTTCTATTCATCAGTTTTTTTTTAGAAAATTCCTGAATTTAATCATTATATTGTACATTTGAACTCCGAAAAAATAGGGAGCAAAGATTTAGGACTGTTAAAACTATCTACTGGTCAAATATGCATGATGTAATTAGTAATACATTGTAATAATAATTCAGTTGTACATTTTACGCTTTACCCATTTAAGGCAACATCTGACTGCCAAAAGTTGCGCTGAAAACTCGAATCCTGATTATGAAATTTATATTAAAATTACTTACGAATATATAAATACCGGGAAGTAACTCCAATCAAAAATTGACCATGAAATAAGTATTTTATATTTCTTCTTTGTTATATTTTTCTTTTCAATTTGTCTATGTATCTAATGAATAAATGCGACTTTTTATGAAAGAGGTTCACAAGGCAGAAAGTTAAATGAATGAAAAAAAATCTGATGAACACATACAAAATTATAAATTGGTCGCACATGTAAATAGGCAAAGAATAACGCGAATAAATAGAGTTCAGCTTTTGTTATGGTCGATGAAAATATATAAGAGTTGATATGTTTATATAAGGTGAAACTATTGACGTGCATCTGCCGTAGCGCGTGTTTACTTAAGTATATATAGAACATAAGGCAATTAGATTCAGAAATATACTCACAATCAATCGCTTTTATGTAAAAGAGAAAGAAGTAGGAAGAGTGGCATTCAAATGAATACTGCATAAGGGTTTCACTTATAATCATGCCATGTTCATAAAAAGATATTTCGGAAGCATAATAAGATGAAAGGAAACGTTTCATTCAACACTGAAGGAACTTATTCACTTATTTCCTTAAAATACAAGGTAAAATTATACTGCCAAAATATGACATGCAAAATGGAAATTCGTGGTCAGAAAGGAGAATATCAGACTATAATTCGTAATCGAGACAAGTCTATTGATAATTATTCATTGGCAAGAATCCTTTCAATGGTGCACAAATTCCTTTTAGCAGCTTCTGTAGATGCACGAAAACTAACTCGTAAATACTTACTCCAAAGAAGGTGCTTGTATGTTCATTTCTATATCAGTAAAAAAAAAAAAAAATTAACACACGAATCAAACTACTTGCACAGAACAGTTTTATTTTTTTCATAAATGGATATACACAGAGCTCACAATACAACAATGATGTCTAAAATATTTCTTTTTTTTTTATTAAAGGAAACAATTGTATTAAGATGTAACTACAAGCATAAATACCCATTTACGCTGGGTAAAAATTGTATCGCAGAGTAAGAGATTAACAGACAAACGTAAAAACAAAGTATATTTACGTATTTCATTTTCAAAGTAATTCCTATTTTACAGCATTTTTGTCAATTAAAACTTAACATCGAACAATTTGAAACGATACACAATAAATACTCATTAGAAAATAAATGTTCCCATGGTGTTTTTTATCTTCTAAAGCCATTATTATCCTATGAAAATTTTTGTGAAGTTTTAGCGACATAACTTCTTTAAATTTAAGTTATACTAAAGAAATTTGTTGATTTAAACATTTATATTTGTGTACGAATTGTTAACATTGAATAAGCAATAATGCTATGCAATTATTTTACATCTTTGGGTTGAAAAAGTATATATTAAACTAATTAACAATAGCTAATTAAATACGAATATGAATTTTAATAATCTACAGTATTTTTATCATTAAACACAGAAGTATTTTTTAACATTAAACACCTAAGTATTTTGCGAAAGAAACAGTACGTTAATATTTGTGATATTTATTGATATTTGTATTCATTGCTCGTATTACAGACGTAAACAACACAAATATTTAAGTCCAAATGTATGTTGTTGGCATCTCTCCTTTTTAGTTTTCTTTTACATTTGTTTTAATAAAATAAACATGTCAGAATTTTCTCAATTTGAAACTAAAAACGAAACATTTTTCATTATCTTAACAAAATAAAATCTCTCAACTGAGAAATTAGAAAACGTTATCATGTTATTATATTCACGGAAATTCTCTTTAGTGAGGCAAGATTAAATAAATGTATCTGTATAAAATCACATTTTATTCTCTCTCTATATTTTTCTCCTTCTCTCTCTCTCTCTCTCTCTCTCTCTCAATACACACACACACACACACACACACGCATATATATATATATATATATATATATATATATATATATATATAAGTAGATTATCAGTTAAATTATTAACAGGACTATAATTACTGCATTAATAAACTACTTTTTACATTTTAGATTCATATGAAAGCAACTAACTATGATAACCATTGTTTTAGAATACGCCACCTGCTAGCTTTTGTAATTTTTAAGCAAACACATAGACAACTACTTTCTATCTCATCATCGAATGTTTTCAATATATTACTGCCAAGAATGTTGCTAAGTAAAAGGCTAAAGATGTACATTACAAATACGTGCACAGCTTGAAACTGTCTGCGTCCAGTTTGCAAACTTTAGGTTACGAAAACGACAGCTAAAACTACCTGTTCATCCATTAATTATGTATTTATTTGCCTGTTTGTGTGAGACTTTCTTGTTCAGCAGGGGAATAGGTTAAGTTATTTAAATTTCCTATTGATACAATAAATCCTCCTTCATGTCTAGAGAAGTATTTTACCATATTCACTGGATTATATGGTACATAAATATACATCTGACGTATTTCCACGAGGTTTCTTGTCTAACAGTTGCTATAGAATCTGTTTATCTATCTCAATCCACCCTCTCTCTTTCTCACTCTCTCCCACCTTCTCTCTCTCACTCTGTTTCTCTCTCTATCTCTATCTCTCTCTCTCTCTCTATATATATATATATATATATATATATAGAGAGAGAGAGAGAGAGAAAGAGAATTTGTAATGTTCATATGCATTTAATCAAAAAGAAAATTACTAACCATTTGCTTCTGAGAGTTAAAAACAAGAACATTACACAAATAACATTTTTATTGCAATAAAAAAGTATGCCTTGAATCATGTATTGTGGTACAGTTTCCAAAAACTCTTGAAAATAGTTTTCGTAAAAATTATTCTTATATAAAAAAAGAAATTTTTCTGTTCTTGCTAAAGGGTTTGTCTGTATTTCAACCATAGTCATTCCCTTATGTATTCCGACTAATTTACTTGTCTTTCTTGTCATAGTGTCAATGACCTAGACGTTGAGCACCAGTTTTCTTCAGCCTTATGTCTATGTCGATATCATTGTTATTTGAAATATTAGCAAAAGTAGTAATTTAATTTGAATCCACACTGTTCAAAATTTTCATAATCCCTTGAAGTATAATATAAGGCTAGAGAAAGAGACTGTGCAATTCTACAAATATTACAAGAACTTTCAAGAGTAATTCTTACGAATGCAAATAAAATTACTGGTTATAACAAATACAATCTATAAAAGTTCGGAGAAAATCTTTGACCACACAGGTTTTAAAACCAGTTGTAATCCAAGTGTTAACCTCAATCCTAACGTAGACAAGTACTTCAATTTGTATTCACTATGATTGTAATATAAAAGTACAAAACCGCAGTAAACAAAAACAACACTGTATGAAGATAAATGACAAGTTAATGATTTTTTTATGCTAAATACAGATATTTTTTTCGCTAGAGATTTTTAATGTTGGAGCGTTTACTAATATTATTAAATACTTAACTTATGGCATAAATGCTATTGTCGTTGGAAATGGAGACGACGATCCAATTTCAAATCCAGGACGGGGTTGTTTAGGGGATTTTTTTGTGTTAATGCCCCTGGGAAAAGCATGAACCCACCCCTTCTTTATCTAGCAATGAGTTAACAACTTGGTTTACAGGGCCCGATTCACTTTAGTAAAGCAACCAGTTGAGAAAAAAACTGAATTTAAAACAGCTGTCTTTCGCATAAAATCGGGCATTCTATCTTTAATCAAGGGATTGAATAAATACATCATATTATCTTTGTTTCTATAATTTTTAACAAGAAATAAGAATATCCTAGTATTTTGGCTCAGAAGAAAATCAACTTATCATATCAATGTGTTTAGGTAAACTTATATATATATAGATATAGATAGATAGATAGATAGATAGATAGATAACCAATCTTTTGAATGTCTAACTGGACAAGGTACTGTTTCCCATAAACAAGTTAGTCGTCAAAGAGAGAAAGTATAACAAGGCATTGTTTTTATTGAACCTCCCAAGAAAAGAGAGATCATTTGACAGTGCGCATCTCCAAGTAACATGCTACAGATTATGAGGAGTTACAGGGTACCGGTCGCAAATTACAATCTTTGACCTAACTTATATGTCTGATCGCGCTCTCAGAAACGGCTGGTTCATTATTAAAACGCCTTGTAAAAACAGCTCTTATAAAATGAATTCCAAAATATTTGAATAATCATCTCATATAGATTACATAAAAAATATAGTCCTCTTCACTTGGTAAGTAGCCAAACCATTAAATTTCATGTTCGCCTTCAACGAAAATGTTTTAGTTATTTTTACAATCTCTAGGTAGATGTTACAAGCAGGTAACCTCTCTCAGTAAAGCTAAGCTTAAATTGATAATACAAAGTTTTACAAAATATTAATCGTGAAAAAATGAAAAAAAGACTAAATATGTAAAAAACTTTTTTATAAATATGTAATAACCCACTTTGAACGAAATAATTTTTGTGTTACAAATAGTGATAGTGGTAATACATCTAACGCATGACAACAATGTACACTCATAGTTTATATAAAATTTTATTTCACATTCTTAACATTTTACTCGGTCTTAAGAAAAGAACTAGTCATACCAAAAATTTTCAAAAGTATCATATATATATATATATATATATATATATATATATATATATATATATATATATAGTAGCGTCCAAAACTAACGGACAAAATTTTAAAACCTAATATTTGTTAGAAATAACAACTGTGAAAAGCTGAAATTTTGACAACTGGTAGTTGTTATCATCCATAATAACTTACTAAAATTTGAATCATTTGAAAAGGATAGAAAAAGAATTATATCAATTATTTATTTATTTTCAAATTTGGAACGTCCAAAAGTAAGGGACAAAATTGAGAAAATCAATGTAAACAACCAAAAAACAATAAAAATACATGTCCAATCAATATATAGTAAATGAGCCCTTGCCCTTAATGACAGCTGCACATATTCGACTACAAGAACGAATCAGTTCTTGACAATCCTCGTTACTAATTCTTCTTGAAGCTTCACCCACAAATCCTCCGTGTTAGTGGGATTTCTTCCATAACTTTCACTCCTAAGGTCTTCCAAAGATTTTCTATTGGATTTAAGCCAGGACTTTGCGGCGGCCAATCCATAATTTCGAAATCTTGCTCGCTAAGGTAACTCATTACCACCTTTGCCTTGTGACATGGGGCATTATCTTGCATAAAGGTAGCCCTAATTAACCTGAATTCTGTATGATTGGCACAACATGATCTTGAACAATGCTTTTATAGATCTGCGCGTTTACACGAGTTTGTAACCGGACAAGAGGCGTTGTACCTTGGCAAGAAAACATTCCAAATACCATGACGCTTCCGCCCCCAAACTTGACAGTTTTCTTA
The DNA here is from genome assembly GCA_963585895.1 of Sepioteuthis lessoniana. Taxonomy (NCBI): domain Eukaryota; kingdom Metazoa; phylum Mollusca; class Cephalopoda; order Myopsida; family Loliginidae; genus Sepioteuthis; species Sepioteuthis lessoniana. Next base: position 187,606 of record CAUZXS010006327.1, read on the forward strand.
GTACACTTTGCACTTAATCTTTCACCAATACGTCTCTCTACATTGTTTTTTCCATCATTTCCAAATAAATTAAACTTGCTTTCATCACTGAAAAATACTTTTGCCCAATTTTCATATGTCCAAATTACATACCTGTTTGCAAACTCTAATCTCTTCTTATTATTCTTCGAACTAACAAGTGGTTTCTTCCTTGGGGTTCGATTAAACAGCCCTATTTCTTGCAGTCGTCTAGAAACAGCCTGTCTTGATACATTAACACATGATGTACTATACATAACCCTTTTACTTTCTGTGCAAGACTTAAAACGGTCCTTTAATGACATACGCTGCATTATTCGATCTTCTCTTGCCGAAGTTTTGCGGGGTCTGTCGGTTTTAAAAGCACTAACTATTTTGCCAGTATCATTGTAGGATTTAACAACCTTGTCTACAACACTCTTGGAACGTTTCACTTTCTCCGAAATCTCTCTAATGGTGAGCTATTCTGTGTGTAGTTTCACAATAGCTTGTCTCACAGAGTAATCAAGTTTTTGGCGTTTCGCAACGTTTATAAACGACTAAGTAAGACTTATTCTTTAGAGGAAATCAAAAAAGTTGAATATAGCATACTGTTTACATTGTTTTTCTCAATTTTGTCCCTTACTTTTGGACGATCCTATTTTGAAAATAAATAGATAATTGTTATAATTCTTTTTCTATCCTTTGCAAATGATTCAAATTTTAGTATGTTATTATGGTTGATAACGACTACCAGTTGTCAAAATTTCAGCTTTTCACAGTTGTTATTTCTAACAAATATTAGGTTTTAAAATTTTGTCCGTTAGTTTTGGACGCTACTGTATATATATATATATATAAAGGTAGAATTAATTTAAAATCGTACCAGCAACATTTATCTCAATTTTAAGGATTATGCCTTATATATTTTTAGGTTAACTTTGAAAAACTAACAAAAACAATTCTATTTTCTTTTTATCATTTTTTAAATATCACTTTTCTTCGTGTATTTTTTGTGATATTATATACTCCTTGGGTCTAAATACCTTTTGAATCCAAACTAATATATACGCAATGAAGATTTCATTTACTTATTTATTCATTATTTTATCTATTTATTTTTTGCCTCGGTCAAATCACAGATTTATTGCTAGAATTCAACTCAGAACAGAAATCACTAACCTCAAACCTGAAATAAATGAATTACTTTGGTGTTGAAGTAGGAAGATATCAAGTTCAAGGAGCTGTTTTCTAACAAATTCCAGGCTTTCTGTATTTGATAAATTTCATGTTCTTGATTTTCTGTGTTTTTAACAAGTCCATTTTTCATTTTTTTTACCCGAGGTTAGCAATAAATTAGAACAATTTATATCTTTTCTTTCTCTGTTCTTATATCAGTCAAAGTTTTTCTGCCAATTATTTATTTTATGAACATTTTACGTCTTGAAGAAAAAGGCTTTAAAGATATTTTGGTTCTCTTTGACATCAGTAGCTAATGTAAAAGTGGGTATATTCTGTTTTCTATAAAAAGATATCTGCGGGTAGTAATAGCTAGCAAGTTTAATGAAAGAACTGCTGAAAGGAGTGAGGTAGCAGTGTGGTAGTAGGCTTGTAGTGAGAGTAAGTCCTTTATTTCAGAGGTGATGATAGGTTCTTTAGTTTTTGTATGGATTTAGATATTAGGTAAAGAAGATAATTATGTGAAGGCTAGCATAAAGAAGTTAAGACCACAACATATATTGAAAAATGATGATACTTAATAAGTAAAAAAGAAATTTAAATTGCAATTAACTATAGAATTCATTTAACAAAATATGGATGCACGGGAAAAAATTGCAGAAAGGATATTAGTAAACAAATAAAAAAGTGTTATGTTGTTTCAATCCGTTAAGAAAAGGGGATTAAAAAAAAGACTATTATATAGTTAGCTATAACTTCATACGCCATAAAAATTTTCTCGGTTGCCCTGAGCATGTTCATTATGAAAAAAAAATAGAATGTTTAAAATAGAAATAATGCAACAAATCATGATAAATGGTTACTTTAACAGATGAAGAAAGAAAGAAAGAAAGAAAGAAAGAAAGAAAGAAAGAAATTAAATTCATATGACAAAGACAAAGTACAGTGATTCAACACATGACAAAGCGTATTCTGTTTAGAGTGGACAGAACAAAGATGCTTGTCACGGTGGCCGCGCGAATCTCTTCGCAGCAGGCATCTTGGTCGATAGAGATTAATCTGTCCAATGGATTAAGAATTCTGATCGGCAGAATAAAGTGCTTGACTATATCCGTGGTAACGAGGAAAAAAAAAGAATAGAGAAAATAACGAGTGAGAAGGATCCTGATAAATTTAATGCAAGAGAAAATGGCGACAGCATTTAAGCAATCGAAAACTTTGGAATTTGATAAATAATGACTGAAGAGTTTAGGCAGGGTAAAAAAAAATGTCATTAGAAAGACCAAAGTTCTTGAGGAGACAATTTTATAAAGTTGCGCTTTATCCCATTTATATGTATTCTAGTCGTACTTCCAAAACATATATATATATATATATATATTTCGAAAACACAAAGTAAACGCCGCTTGATGACTGTTCCATGAACACATTTCGGAGAAACTCACTGTCACAAAGCGCTTTTGGCTCACTGTTTATACTATCCTGACCTAGATATTTTTGCTTTATCACCGATATTAAATAATCTTTATATATGAATATAACAAACTATCTACATTATATATATATATATATATATATATATATATATATATATATATATATATATAAGGATTGTTATGGGTCCAACGAGAGAAAGTGAATATTTTATTTTGAAAAGGTACACAAATGATTTCAGAAAGGCTTTTTTGTAATCATTCTGTATATGTATATTCTTATAAGACACGTTCCAATTTTCTTTTGGCAACTGAATTTTTGGTTGTGTGTTAAATTTCTTTATAGTTAAAGGGGCATTCATAAATTATTTTGCTTCTGGTTGATTCCTGTCCAAGTGTCTGTGGATGTCTCATAAGAGTTAATTGTCAGTGAAGATTTTTGACTTTTTACTCTTTCATCTGTTTTTCCTATAGTTTAATTTTTTGGAATTACTATTTTTGTGTAAATATGTGTTTGTACTCTCTCAGTGTGTGAGTCCAATGAATGTGTATATAATTTGTATTAGTACATGTTTTGTGAACTTGGGACAACACTGACAAAATGACACTTTGACACAAGAAAAGTAGTCTGTGTGCAGCTTATACAACAGAGTTAATTTATTTTCACCTCAAAATAACTCAAAATATAGCCATTAGAAGCTAAACCCCTACCAACAAAAGTGAGTACACTCCTTAAAGAAAGTTGTCAATATTAACATACACCATGTCAACGGTCAATATTTTGTGTGGCCAACATCATTATCCAGAACTGCCTTTACTCTCCTGGGCATGGAGTTTACCAGAGCTTCACAGGTAGCCACTGGAATGCTCTTCCACTCCTCCATGATGACGTCGCGGAGCTGGCGGATATTTTAGACTTTGTGCACCTCCATCCTCCGCTTGAGGATCCCCCAGAGATGTTCTATTAGGTTCAAGTCTGAAGACATGCTAGGACAGTCCATCATGTTTACCCTCAGCCTCTTCAGTAAAGCAGTGATCGTCTTGGGGGTGTGTTGGGGTCATTGTCATGCTGGAACACTGCCTTACGACCCAGTTTCTGGAGGGAGGGGATCATGCTCTACTGCAGTATTTCACAGTACATGTTGGAGTTCATGTTTCCCTCAATGAAATGTAACTCTCCAACTCCTGCAGCACTCATGCAGCCCCAGACCATGATATTCCCACCACCATGCCATGCTTGACTGCTGGCATGACACACTTATCTTTGTACTCCTCACCTGGTCGCCGCATGCTTGAAGCCATCAGAACCAAACAAATTAATCTTCATCTCATCAAACCATAGGACATGGTTCCAATAATCCATGTGCTTTGTTGGCATGTCTTCAGCAAACTGTTTGTGGGTTTCCTTGTGTATCGTCTTCTGAAGAGGCTTTCTCCTAGGGTGACAGCCATGCACACCAATTTGGTGTAGACTGCGGCGTATGGTCTGATTACTAACAGGCTGACCCCCCCATCTCTTCAATCTCTGCAGCAATGCTGACAGCACTCCTACGCCGATCTTTCAAAGAAAGAATTTGAATGTTACGCTCAGCACCGGTGCTCAGTTTCTTTGGGCGACCGACCCGAGGACTGTTCTGAGTGGACCCCGCTCGTTTAAAACGCTGGATGATCTTAGCCACTGTGCTGCAGCTCAGTTTCAGGGTGTTGGCAATCTTCTTGTAGCCTTGGCCATCTTCATGTAGCGCAACAATACGTCTTTTAAGATCCTCAGAGAGTTCTTTGTCATATGGTGCCATGTTGGAACTTGACCAGTATGTGAGAGTGTGAGAGCTGCTCTACAAATTTGGACACACCTGCTCCCTATGCACACATGGGCCTAGTAACACTAATGAGTCACATGACATTTTGGAGGGAAAATGACAAGCAGTAATCAATTTGGAGATGTAGGGGTGTAGTTTCTTAGGGGTACACTCACTTTGGTTGGTAGGGGTTTAGCTTCTAATGGTTATATTTTGAGTTATTTTGTGGGGAAAATAGATTAACTCTGTTATATAAGCTGCACACTGACGACTTTTCATTGTGTCAAAATGTCATTTTGTCAGTGTTGTCCCATGAAGAGATATACTTAAATATCTGCAGAAATGTGAGGGATGTACTCACGTTTGTAATACAGTATATATATATATATATATATATATATATATATATATATATATATATATATATATATATATGTATATGTGCGTGTGTGGGTGGGTGAATATGTAAGTAAAGATATATACTCATGAACATGCAGACATACACTGATGCGCCTGTACAAACACACGCATATACATGAACTGAATGGTACTAATAACCTTGAGAAAGGTATGATCAATCTACTCTTCCACTAGCTATGGGTAAAATAGTTGGGCAGGGAAGGTTCTTTAGCCTGTATATGAGAATAAAACTCTGATTTCAAACCAAGTATACTTTGCTTAAAAATTGGCTTCATGTCATGTTCTACTCATGGTGGAGTTATTACATGAATAGATACACAAATAAACTTAAGCACGCAGGTTTCAGAATGAATTAAGAATGCACAGTCCGGACAATTGAATACAAACACTGGACAAATGACCCTCGGACACTTCAGCTGCATATTATTTGTTCCCAGTGTACTTCTCTATTGCCACTGTGTAGTTTAGGACGTGACTGTCACGATGTTTTCTTTTATATCTCATTTGCTTTTGCACAAAATCGACAAGAGAGTTATTCAATGTGTAAGAATATAAGAATAGCAGCTGCATCATCGAAAGATGACGTAACTCATTCGTAGGGAAGACACCTTCAACACAAAAGCTTTTTCTTCCCAGAATAATTACGTGGCCGCTAACAAGACAGTCAAAAGAAAGATGAGTTAAGCTGTGAAGTAGTTCTTTGAAAAGTGGCACGGAGATATTGTCGTCACAGATTTTCTATGTCTGACTACGATTTAGTAACCTTTAGAACCCTGTGTTGTTCGGTGGACAGACAAATGAATAAAAGGAAAAAAAAGAACGAAATGTTTAATTTGCAACAACTCATATAATTGGAATATCCTCCAAGTATGAAAGCCTTAACTTTTTACACACACACACACACACACACACACACACACACACACACACACTTTTGCTGAATCATATTGAAACATTTATTATCGATGAAATTTGCTTCTTTTTCCATATTACGTTAATATACTTAAATCCATTTACCTTATAAGTAATGTTCGTTATTATGGAACCCTTTGTGATTTTCTTAATTGATTGATTGATTGGTTTTAACGGACTTTCACCCTGTAAAAGGTTATTTTACGCGTAGAGGTTAGAAAATGGCGTTCATTGTACGTTCATATTAACATTTTTGTATAGTCGTTTCAAAAGAGGTTTTGTTTTGCACACGGTTTTATTGAATACGACTCATTTTTAAACAAATCTATTTGACCTATAGATGGGACGCTAATAGTTAATACCACTTCACCTAGGAGTTCATAGCAATGAAGGTGTACTTCATACTTTCCAGATCTTCAGAACTGGAGCCTCATTACCATATTTAGTTGAGTATCATATCCAAAACAGCAACTTGGAGCTTTTTACATGTCTCCAGGAGATACAATCAGCGTCGTCTAAGCACCGCCAAAGGGCGTCTTGATTTAAGAGTAATCGATATAAAAATCTGTTTCTATACAAAGGTTATCAAGAATAAAAGAGTCTTCTTTTTAAAGATTTTTCAGATTTCTGTTACTTTTCGCTACATTCTAAGGGTTTATTACTAATTTTTAAGTGATATACTAAAATATTCAAATACAATTGTGTTCTCTTAACTTTATTAAAAGTCTTTCGAGAATTAACAGTGCTGTTAGAATTCATATTAGGTTAAATTATGCCGTTAAACCGAATACTATGGGGGTGTCCTCGTGGCATAATGGTTAAAGCGATGGACTGCGGAATCGTAGTAAACAAGTTCGTACTCCAGTCGCGCTATTACGTTCACTTTCGGGCAAATACCCTTGGGAAAGGTATGAACCCCGTTATCCTCCCAGCTATGGGTTAAATAGTACCACTACTGTTCTTGTTGGAGAATGACTTTGGCGTTAAATAACCTACAAAGGTTGATTAGCCATTAAAACAAAGAAACCAAACCGAATACTATTATGATATAGTTAACATTCTTATTCCAGTAAATTATTTCAAGATTACGCAAAATATTCAAATACATTCGAAACAATTCACAAAAACCTTTCTAAGATTATGATTTGGAATTGACAAGTTACTTAAATACTAATTAGTACTATTAATGTTATCTGATATTACAATTCATTAAATGTACTTTATGTCCATTTTTCTATAATTACGTAACACAGCTCGAGCCACGGCTACAACATTTTCTAAGTTTACAAGTAAATATTTGTATTTTAAATTTATTAAAAATTTAAAATTTTGAATACAGTATGCGACACAAGGTAATTTAAATGAATTTTCGCCACGATGAATACCGTGAATAGCTCTTTTGCTGGTGACAAAACTAACAAAAGAAATTAACTGATTATACACTTTAATATCAGTTCAAACTGTGGTTTCATGAATTTCTTGTCAAATTGAAGGACTAGTTTCCCTTTTGTTCAACCTATAAAATAGTCATCGAGCTGAAAGGTTCAGAAACACAAGCCTAAGTTACAGCAATGCTTCTATGATGTTTTTTTAGGCTACTAGGAAATCATGACCAAAAGATATTTTTTGTTTATATTTTCAGTCAGAACAATGGACATATAACTTTTTAGGTCATTATATTTCGTTGTTATACTTGCTTTTAACACTTAAAAAATGAGATGGATGAAAGTACGGCGAGTTAAACATTCTTCATGTAGGATTATGAATGATAGAAAATCTTCTGTACCCGAATTATGAAGACAATTTTTTGTAAAAACTAATTTTGTCAGGCGAAATAATTCGGACTAGCAGCAACACTTGGTTTAAAAAATTATTTCAGGACCATAAATCAACTGCCTACTTACATAAGAGACCGATTTATAATTTACTAAGCTTTGCTTAATTGTGACACTATCAATGGGATTCGATCTCTTTTGTAATGGTTAGCTATAACTAACTAGTTAATCATTGTACTAAGCAAGGAACTTAAACGAGATAGATTTATTCGCTATATTAGGATAAAGAAAGTAAATTGAAAGGGTTTTTTTTATCAGTGATTTTAGAATTCTTAGAATTAGATTTTAGAATTAGTTGAAATTATTTGGATTTAAACTCTTCAGATTCCTGTAAATGTGTTTCTGTGAAAACTATTTGGAAGTTCTTATCAGTTACAAATCTGATTTCATTCAGAGAACACAATCATTCTATCTAAAAGCTTTTCAATAACCTTTTAAACAAGCTCTTTCTCAATTATATATCAAGCCTCAATACACGAAAATATCGCGACATAAAAAAAATGCCAAAAATAATAAATAAAAAAAAACATTTTTAAGGAATGAAAACATTAAAGTGAAGGGAGAAAACACATAAGTACATTTGTTTGGAATCATAAATTGGAAATGACCCTCATCAATAAATTGATCTTCCTTGGGCTAAACCTTATATTGTACATATCTTTGTACTTCCCCTCATTTTTGTTTGTATGATCCGGTGCTCATGTTTCGTAAGACCTCCTCACTTAACCGATTTTTAGAAGTTTTTTTTTTCTTTTAACCAAAAGAAATTTACTTAGAATCAATTTTAAAAAAAAAACAAGTCAGTAATACGAGTGGAAGAAAAGAGTAAACATTTCGATAAAAATAATAGTTGATAAATCAGTAAATAGAATAAAGCAGGAATATTCGGTGATGGATTGAAACGATTTTAAAGTAGAGAAAAAACAAAAAGAAAAAAGAAAAAGAAAAACGTAGAAGTAACCAGGGAAAGAGAAGAAAAACGATGATAGCAAAGATGCAAATAGACGTAAAGAAGGAAGCATTAAAACTATTTGAAAATGAAAAAGGCAATATTTTTTCAGTTTCATTTGTATACAAATCAACATAAGTAAAAAATATACGGAAGATCTTCCCTTTAGCCTAATCACTTTGGTAATGACCTAGAAAATGCTATGATAAGTCTGAGCGAGGTCAATCAAACTGAGAGATTTTTTTAATCAATTATTTTTAATCCGATTTGGGTATATATGTTACTATAGCACAGTAAAAAGACATTGGATTTTTCTTAGCTCAATAAATCTTTGATATTCTTAGAGGATAAAGGGATTTCCAAACTAATTTTCAACCTAAAAATAACTGTATAGGTACTGTGTTCTCGTTCATAACAATAAGGATAAGATTTCTCAATCACTGAAGTGCACTTTTTTTTCACAGTTTCCAATTTATATTTAAGCAAGTATGTGTTCAGAAAATTATAGATAAAAACAATATATTTTTAAAATTCTAGGTTCACGATCTATCAGCTTAAAGGTACAAAATTAAGTCTATAACATAATGTAATTAAGCAATCTTGTATATAATATCTACATAGAAAATCACATTAGCACCGAAATAAGATAAGAAACGAAAACATTATAAAACATTTTATAATATAATGACCCTTTTTATAGTATAAATGTTTTATTTTTATTTCCCTTTTTCTCCATTTTTCCGTTTTGAAACTGAAAAAACAGGGAAAATATTAAGATAGAAAAATTTTCTTGTAGGTAAATTTTAACATTTTACAAGAAAAGGTAACATCCCGAAAAAATATCTTACCAAATGAATATTTTTTAAAATAAGTCTTTTAATTTTGGTCGATGGATTACAGTAATTATATTTCTTTTATAAACTTTTTCGATTTCTAGTCATTATTGGTATTCTGCTATTTTTCGACTAAGTAAAAAATAAAATCTATAAATACAACTTTACATTAAACTGAAGATGCGAAAAAAAGGGTTGAAAGAGTTTTGTCGTGAATAACTTAAAATGAGTATTAAAAAGGATTTTCAGAGCCTTGTATAATGTTTGTTTCATAATCAATTTTTTAGGAAAGCGATAATCATCTCAGCTGTTGTTAGTCGAACTTTCTAGACACTCAGATCGTCAATGTTTTTGTTTGTTTCTTTGTTTTGTTTATTATTACTGCTGTTGTCGTTGTTGTTGTTGCTGTTGTTTTTGCTTTTCCTTTTGTTGTTGTCGCTGTTGCAGTTGTTGTTTCTGTTGTTGGTTTTATTAATATGTTAACAATCGTTAGTGAATCTGTGCTGAATTATTATTCCTGTATAATCATAATCGGGAAAACATTAATTAAGTATTTATAGAAATGTTAATCTTTGAGTGCTTAATATATAAAAAGTCAACGATTTTTAAAATGCTTATCTAGTTTGTAAACCATAGTATACTCTTCTATAATTTAAACTTCTACCAAAAAATGGTCAATGGATTTTTCGAATTACTTTTTGTTCTCTTGAAAGAAGTGTATGCATGGTAAATTTGTGATAAAATTTTATACGTTTTTTAATAAAATTTGGCACTTGACTATCATGCTTTTTTTACTTTTCTTCTCTTGCAGGTAAGTGTTTTGCTAATGAATGAAGAAAATGATGTTGTGGGATAAGGTCAGTGAAAATTATTCTAAAAAAAAAACGAAAAAAACTGTTCCTTGTTTGCAGTAAAGATTTGGCATTTTATGCAAGGAAAACTGTTGGTTGTGGTTGTTGCTCAATAGTTAGATTGGATTTTGTGTGTTTACAGCTTTTCCAGTTTGAGTGGAACTCATAATGAATCTTGTAACTATCTATGAAGTATGGTTATGATCCGCTAAATTTTTGGATTGATCAGACCTGCAAATGAAACTAATCTGAACACTCTCCAGGAGAGTCACGGTAGGAAGGATACAGAGTTATAAAATTTGCAAAATAAGAGAAATTGTTTTATCTCGGAGAGTTTATGAATACAATTAACCCAGGAATATGAGCATATTGGAAAACCATTATTTGAGGCTGTTAAATATCATTTAACAAATTACAACTCAAAGAGATTTTGTTCTATTTAATACAGTTGTTAATCTTTCATGACTTGTATAGTTTCGTTACCAGATGGGAGTGTGTTTAACGTGACGGTTTTCGTCATAAGAAAAGGAATCAACAACCTCAATTCAAATCCTGGGCGAAGCTGTTAGTATTTCACTTTGCGCTAATGCTCTTTGGGAAGGCATGAATCCATCTCTGCTCTGAAGATGTGGGTAAATAGTTGGGTAGACTAGGTCTTCAGCCTTGATTAGGCAACCAGTCCAGAAGGAAAACTCTGAAATGAAATTTAGCAAAAACTTTTGGTGTCATATTTTTCCTATATCATAAGACCTGGGTAAATATATAATAGAAGAGGTATCTTGTATTTCTCGAAAGTAATAAAAATAAAATCAAAACAAACGTTTGCAAAAAACGTACATAAAGTCTTTTGATCACTTTTTAGTAAAGACCTGAGGAAAATTTCAAATATCTATATACATATACCGGACATTGGCATGATGGTTAAAGTGTTCGCCAATGGCCCAGGAGACCTGGGTTCAAACCCAGGCCAAGTCATATAAAGACTAAAAAAATTGTACTTGATGCCGCCTTGCTTAACACTCATAATTATAAGGTAGGTATCAAGGGTAAAGTGGAGCAATACAGGGAAAAGAGTAGCGCAGTCTCCTACACCTTGGTGTAGTAGCTATCAAAAAGCGATCCTTGTCGCCAACTTTACTTACTTAAATACATACAAGACCTAAAAACAATAGAGTAAAAAAGATTTTAAAAAAACTGATTTAAAAACGATTTAAGCAAAGAAAATGAATAGAAAGATGAAATAGTGTTAACTTTTGATTTAAAGGGGTCAAAATTAATATTTGATGGGAAGACAATTGTAATGGAATCTGTTCCATGTTGCTAGTTTTTGAAAAAAACAGCCTCAAGTAAGAACTTGCGACTAGTTCGTCAAGTATCTAAAATGCGTTGATGTAAGTCAAGTAATTTAATAAACTGTGTTCTGACAAAATCTCTGGAGGGATGAGACGAGGGAATAAAGCGAATTGAAATATTTTCGATTTAAAAACATTTGAAAAACATTTAATTGTGAAAAAATTTTTTAATAAAATATATTAAGTATCATTAAAAAATGGAAGACGAATATACGTTAGTGTATATGTTTGCCTTAAGAATCTCATCATATAAGAAAAGAAATCTATTTGAATATCTAGTAATGTGAAAAAATAAAGTGAAATTTATATGGAATATTTATATGTATGTATTTTCTAATCTATTTATCTCCTTTAATTTGTCTATGTACAAGCATTTATGTATTACTGAATTATCTGCCATTTATATATATATATATATATAGAGAGAGAGAGAGAGAGAGGAATACGTTTAAATATATACGTATACGTACATGTGTGTGTGTGTGTGTGTGTCTGTGTGTGTGTGTGTGTGTGTGTGTGTGTGTGTGTGTGTGCATACATACGTGTGGTTGCGTGTGTTTTTGAACATGTATGCGTGCATTTGTGTCATATTTATTGATACTTACTTATTTACCTGCATATATGCATACATACAAACCCACATTCTTCAAACACAC